>JABUQX010037102.1:0-12500 GCA_015478945.1 Trachelipus rathkii | reverse complement strand
TTGATTTACTATAAACAGGTAGAAAATTATGATCATCATCAGCTTGCTTTTCTATTAACTCGTTCTTTGTAACCTTAGACATATGTATTCGAGAAAAGTATCCTTACTTGATTGATCTTTATTCACTTTTCTGATTATTAGGTTATCCTGCCCGTTCTGCACTTCGGAATGACTACTTTTTGTTGTGGCTACTAGGGATAAAATTATCGAAAGCTTTCGTTAGGGTATTGCTTCACAAAGCTTGTATTTAACTAAACTTTCTTCGGTTTGCTAGGGTACAATTCTTTCTCTCTTTCTCTGATATTCATCCTGTTTTTCCATTTGGTCAGCGTACATTTATCAGACGCACTCTTTAGGCTAGCACACTTGATAATCTTCTCTAAACATATGTAATAGTGACACTGTTTCGTACATGCTATATGAATTTCTCTAATATCATTCAAACTATACCTTCTTTTTACTTTTCATAAATTGATACGAGATAATATACCTATATGGATATTGTCTTCATCTATTCCATTATCAGTAGTAATAAGGTGGCAATACTGACAGGAGAATTTCATAATAAGGTATAACCTAAACGGATATATAAGTGGTAGGCACAATTTTAGAGTTTTTTTGTCTGTTAATTTTATATTTATTCTATATTTTGATCATTTTTGTGATACTTTGGTTATAGACCAATTATTTACATACTCGCTATTTTTAAAGGATTTGTGCGAGTGACTTTTATTTTTCATAGCGACATCAAAGCAGATTTGCATTCAAGCATAAAATAAACCACTAAGCTGACTCTAGGGAATTACACAACAATACACTTCACGCATAACGTTGTATTTTAATACCGGGTTATTTTTTAATTCAGCTTAGCAACAACCTTTCTGCACGTTCAAGTACGTATAGTACTTCTTATTACCATAACTAGGATTGAAGATCTACAAGACCGGTAGATTAAATTGCAGTCATGTGGGCGTCTCTCGACTTGGAACTTTACATCACTAACATGCAAACTCGCTAGACTTTGATCGTCAATATTATGCGTTTCCAAGGGCCGACAACCAGTTTTATGAGGTTGACCGATTGCCGTTTTCGAGGCTTGACAAGACCCGCTTTTACGGTATTTTGCTCCCAAAGGGGCCATATATATAGTATATAATATTAATAAATAATATATATACTAGGGAGTTATTATTCATATAATATTTTACTGTAAAGTAATTATAATAATATATTTATATATAAAATTTAAAAATATTACTAATATATCTAATATTCTATATATTTATACATATATGAGTCCTCCTAGCTCAGAGGTAGAGTGGGCACTCGGACCTGCACCCAAGCACCAGCTGTAGCAGCACCAGCACCGACCCGCACAGCACCACGAGTATTATTGATCTTGGGCAGAATCTCGAACGACACCGACCGGTAATAAGATTTGAGTACAGCACACAGACCGCAGGTACCATTGATAGTTGCCGACCTACGAAGCCAGTCACACGTACTTCAATCTTACGTGTATAAGCAAACTATGTGATGGTTATTAGTAGTGTCTGATTTTAGCGAGAATAAAGTATAGGAATACAAAGAATATTTCCGATATTATTCATCACTTATTGTTTCTACTATACTTAACAACATATTTTTAAATTTTTATTTATTTTACATATTAGTATATCGGGTTAGATTGGAATACTAATATTATTGCTTAGGTGATGGTACATAACGGTTTATTTAATATACATAATTCTATCACTATAAACTGCATAATGAATATAGGATCTGGTAACGGGCCACTTTATATTTATAGTGTATTATTTAATCCTAGTCTATATATACTATTGACATATGATCTCATATAGATAGAGTACGTTACAGGGTAATATACAACGGTATATAATAATTTACTACATAATTCAAGATACTAACAATATATATTTGATTATGTATATATATATATCATTTTTATCAACATTATTAATTCTAAATTACATATATTAATCACTCTTAATTAGATTAATTAATAAGATATATCTTGATCTAAATGGAACTATTAATGAATATATTATACGGGGGAGTAGGAGAATCACTTCTTAAATTAAGGTATAAATTTAGTGTTATGGGCAAATACAAATTTCTTACCAGATTACTATAACTATATATTAATTATTATCTTTGGATAGATAAAAATTTAGACATAGTCACTAAATATCGTATATAATAAACTTTCATACATGTGTTTAATAAATTTATCCTAGTATAACTTAAATATTAGAGTTAATTTTTAATTTATGTTAAACTAATTATATAATATCCTTGTAGACATATATTATTAGATACTAACATATGCTAATTTTTATTAATCTCAATTATATCTTCGTATATATATAAGAAAATAAAAGTACATATTACTCACTTTAAAATAGATATTTCACTACGTTAAGTTTAGAATAAAGCTTTCGATATGATTATATATAAACAAATTATAATTATATATATATTACATAATAATATCATATGTTTGCAGATGAAGAATACTCATTATATATGTGAAATAATATATTCTAGTGATATATTTATATATAATATATATATTTATATATATTTAATATATATAGTATATCATAAAGTGAGTATATATATATATTAAATACTAGAGCTATTCGAAAGCAGTATTATTATAGCTATAATTATAAAAGATATATACTTGATATATATATATATATAAATAATAAGGTATAGTGGTATACGTATAATACTTATATGAATATTTAAGTAAATGTTATACGTATATGTATATCCTATAATATATACTATTACCTCCTTATATATACTACTCTATATATATATACTATAACAGTTAAATATATAGAAAGTAATATAAATATATTATAGTTATATAATATATAATTAATAATTAAAGATATTATATAATATAAATAGTAATATAAGAAATATAATATATACTATATTGTTAGACTTGATAGAGTATTTAAGTTATTAAGAGAATTTAGATATCTATAATTGTATAATATATAATTTTTCAACACTAACAGAGTTGGTTGCACTGTATGATGAAGTATATGTTAAATTCGAGCTATATTAGAATCAATCCGCTTTAGGAGAAAAGTCTTTCACTTTTCACCGATGTTGCTGGGTAGCAGAAAAACTTTAGACTACTAAATTATACTTAAGTAATTGGGAACAAATGCCTCCTTTTTCCTTCCAAAATGTTAAGAAATGTCGAATCAAATTGTATTCTTATATGTAATATGTTCTTTTGAATAAATATATTCTTTGTAAATGTTCGAGTTCATTATATTAGAGATGAATATATTTTATGATTCACTATCGCAGTCACTATTGCTTGACTTTGTAAGTAAATTGTCAAACATTGATATACGAGATGTCTTTTTAAAAACAAATGGAAAAGCATAAAAATGAGGAAGTAATTTGAAGAAAAATGAAGTAATGAAGATACAAATGGAAATTGAATCGTTAAATTAAATTATAATATAAATAAGAATCTGAAAATGAGAATGAGGGTCTAAAATGGGAGTGATAATATAGGAGGAACAGAAGTAATAATTACACAAGATGCAGAATACAGTAGAAATCAATATTTATTTCTTAATATTTGGGTCCAAAGATACAATGATTTGAAGACATTGGAGACAGTGCAGCAGAGCAACTAGAATAATCTTTGGATTTAAAAATAAGTTACAAGGATAAACTAAAAGAATTGAGGGCATTTCTGTTAATTCTATGAATCTTCTATTGCTAGATAAGAGAGACATTTAGCAATAAACAATGAAAAAAAGTTGGAAAATTATCGAAGATGTAGAGAATATGGTAACTTCCCACAAAATTTGAGAGCTAAATTATATATTTTGAAAGGTTCTCAGAATTTCTTGCATAATTCATTCTCTAAATTTATTTTTTTTCATTTGTTTTATAGCCAAGGATGGATAAGAAGTTTTAACTTCAAAGCTGCAATTTATAACTGCTCTGCCTTATTTCTCTGAACAGCTTCACTATCATTAGGTATAAATGACTATTATCCAATCATATGTTTATACATATCTCATTCGTATTTTGTTGAATATTGTTGTCAAATATTTTTATATTCTTGAAATTTTTATTTAGATTGGACTTTGTAGTAACTTACCTAAAATTATTTGGATATATCTTACATAAAACCAACCACCAATATACGAATTTCATTATTAAATCAATTTTTTATATGTATAATGTTGATTTGTGTAATTATGGATATATTATATAATGTGTGATTTCACATAAAAGAGTTTTAAATACGTATGTGCTATGCATAGGTTATATTATACTTTTTTACTTCAATATTTGACATGCTTTACATAACATTTTGTTCCATTATATGAGTTAACTTCAGCAATTAGTGAAGGCATTCGTAAATCTCAATTCTTGAATCTGCTATGTGTAGTTGTCGCACCTGTGTGGGATCACCTGTATCGAGATTCCATCACATGGATATGCATTCGCGAATGACAAAAATTCTATACGCATTTCGTTATATTTTCATAAATTTTGAGTGTAAGTTAGGGCTATAAAACTGACTTTTTGATATTTGGTGTGCAATTGTTCCATAATATCTTCGGATCTGATATATTGCACAAACTTTCTTTGAATTCGTTATTATCTTCGTATATAAGTTCGCTCGTGCACTTTTATACAATTTAATTGATATCGTTATGCCATATAGAATGCATTCGGTAGTCGGGGCTTGATATTCAGGAATCGAGGAATATTTAATGAAGAGCTTTCCTAGTGTTAATAATATGATACATTATTCGCAGTATTATCTATAATTAATTATTCATAATATATATTTAATAACATACATTTAGGATTAATAATATTATATCCATATTTAATTATTACTCCATAATGTAAAATTACTTAGGTTTATTAATTATTATTTTTTATTATGTACAAAGATAATTTTATTATACACATTAATTCACCTTTACTATCATCTATATTTTTATCTTAAGTTACCATATAAATTTATTCCCATGAATTATACTATATAATAAAATATATATCTAAATATATAAGGGCAACTACTATCATATATCTATTGTGGGACAAATTATAGTAATGCGGGACATCGAACCGGACACGTCCGGATTTCAAAAAAAATTATTTACTTATACTTTGTCATGAGACTCTATGATACATAAAAAAGATGTTCTAGGGTGAATAGGAATATTATTTTTTATTTTTTGTTTTTTTTATATATAATTCTCAGGTATATGGACAGTTCGGATCTTAAAAAAAAAACTTCACAGTGAAGACGAACCTACATATAACACTAACCTAGAATAACTGTGAATTTTTTTATATAAATGTCAGACATAACTAACCTGAAATAAAATTGATTTTTTTTTCCATTTCACCCCTAGACCATCTTTTATATTAATTATAGTTACTATTTTTTTAAAATCCGAAGTCCCGTTCCGTGTCACCGTTTCTATAATTTTCAACATTATATTTATAAATATGATAATTAAATTATAAATATATATATATATATATAAATTAATATTATTATATTAAATATAAATATATATATATTATATAAAATAATTAATTACTATATATATATTAAATTATACTATTATATATCTATTATATATTAAATGGTATTAAATATTATTAACAGCCACGGAGGTTAAATACTCAGGAAAATATTAAATGCTTCTTTATATAAAAGACAACCATGTATTAGGAAAAAAGGAGAATTCTTAAAGGAGTGAACATGTTACAATAATTATTTTGGTAAAAATGGTAAAAATTAATAAATTAATATTTTATTTTTATTATTATTACAAGAACTTTTCTTTTTAACTTGCGTAATTCAATATTACACTATATATATACCTAACTTGGTATGCTATTGTGACGGCTAAAACTGTTATTCTATGATTAGGAAACTAAATTTAAAAGATGACTTCAATTATTTTTTAATTATAAATTAAAAAAACAACAATTTCGTAAGTTTTCGTCCCTTTAGCTAAACCTAACAAATCTAACTAGCATAAACTAGTGAAGTATTTTGATAACTTTATACTCTAAACCTAAAAAAAAAATTCATTTCGCTGCCTAGAGATATCTATTTACGTATATGATAGGGTCTACCTGTGAAATCTTTTTATATAGAAATCTAGCAACGTCCGTCCGCGTGGGGGTTAATAGTTGTGATACTATATATATATATAATTAAATAAATAAAATAATAATAATAATAATTATAATTAATATACTATAAATCTATATATAATTATTTTATATCAACTTATATCACAATTTAAATACTAATTATATATATTAATTTAATTAATATTAATTATATATAAACTATAAATTAATTATATAACATATACATTAATAATATCATTATAAATATCAATTATAGCTTAACTAAGCAAATCATAAATTACTTTAATGAAAACAGATTTTATATTTTATATTTGTATAAACAATGAATTCGACTGACGTTTAGTGATATTATATTTCAAGTTATCTGGAGATGCAAGACTCGCATCTTCAGAAGACTCTGATCTTGACTTATTATTAGATAAATGAGATCTCGCAGTCTTGTTGTTAAGTATATAAAACTCTTAAGAAATTATATTCGGACAAATATTTGCCATAGATTTTATTTTGGGGGGGCGGGGGGGGCCTTTGTCTCCCCCTAAATCTCAAAGTATGGATACATTTCAAAATAAGAAGTTAAAATTAATATTTATATAATTAATAATTAGATAAAATAAATATCAATAACTTAATATATTTAAAATTAAATTTAAAATAATTATCTAATTATATATATTAATTTACATAAAATATACTACTTAAAAAAACATTAATAATTAACATAAGAGGACCATTATATATTAAGTGATAATACAATATAAAATATAAATACATTAACTGAATAATAATGAATATAAATTCAGTACACAAACCCGTTTAATCCACTAGAATATAATAATAACAATGTATTAATTAATATAATTAAATAACATACAAGAGTCTGCTAAATAAAAAAATAATACCTAATGAATATAATAATAATTATAATTTAAGTAATATCCAAATGTAAATATGGGGAATTATAATAAAAATTAATACATATAATAAAATAAATATTAATAATATAAATAAAATAAAATAAATAAAAAGAAAAAAATTTATATTTAATTGAATATTGTATATTAAAATGAGTTATATATTTATAAGTAATTTTTAAAAATTTTAAAATTATAGCAGAATAAATGGAATGGATATATAATGGACTAATGTGATACAATTTAAAATAATAAACTCACTAACTAAAATATATCGGGGTATAAATAGGTAATGCTATTTATCTTATATTCGTGAATGAACAATTTGACTAATCAAGAAGAAAGTATACGTTTATATACTATACAAAACGGATGTCAACAGAAAGATAATAAAGAAAAATAAAATAAGGTGCGGCTATTATAACCTGCCCCAAGTGGGGAGATTACTAACCATTGCATTTAATATTTTTTGTGAAAAGTTGTAATTTAATAAATGATATATGCTTTTAAAATATAGCTTCTTTGGTAAATGAAAAATTTACGATCTTATATATAAAAAGATAAGATATAGAGACCCCCTTCAGGAATATTAACATATCATAATGACAGTATATAGTCTTTACTATATATGTATTGATATGGTACTTTGATGTGAAATGAATTCTCTAATAAGAAATTACACGTGAGTATTAAAGAGTAATTCGTTTCCTGTGTTTCAATCACTTATGTTTTAAATTATTAGAATAATTTGTATTGTGATATATTGACAGGGTTGAAAGGACAGGTATTAAATTGCACACATCCGAGGATGTAATTTTAAATGTTTCTCATCATCAAGAATCTTATTTTGCGCCGTAAACAATAATAGTATTTTAGACGAATAGTTGCAATACAGCCTTAATGTCGAAAAGGTATTTTATAACTCGTTGCGTATGATTGTGGATACAGGCAACTACTGGCTAAGGTATGATATGAGGTATGCAATGTTTTAAGGAGATCTCTCTATTGTCACAACTTAGCCCAACAGAAACAGATTCGCAGTTTTGGGTGTTGTTTTATCAATTTTCATAACCATTAGCCAGCCATTTAACCGGCTGCAGAAGGACAGCTACACCAATCTCCTCTTCGCAGCTGAATCCTGCGTGAGGGTTTCTCGGAATGTAGTCTCTTATAAAAGATAAGGTATCGCATTATTTTTTAATATGTCTAAACAGGTCATTGCATCACTATTTCTGCGATCAAACATATCACACTAGCACTAATTTGGCAAAGAGGATCACGTGGTTCCGTCATGTACTTCTCGAGAGAAACTCGAGCCTAACAAGCAGCAATCTCATATTCACCGTTAATAACGATTCGAGATATCATACATCTATCGAATATTAAAACTGAGATGCCGCGTTAAAATCATCGATTCGGTGAGATTCATTTGATATGATAGAGATACTAGCATTGTCTCGTGACACATATTATATTAACCTCATCTTGATATATGTTTATAGATTTGAACTTTGTTATAGTCATCTTAGCAAATTGTTGTATATTGGTCAATCTAGGACTGTACGCATAACATAATTATTAATTCTATGTGCACTCATTAATAGGCCTTTTAATATGGGGTGTCTGCTTTTGTTATTTCTTGTGTTATAAGAAATTCAATCTAATGTTTATTTAACTAATTTTATAATTGACTTTAACTGAAATGTCCAAATGGACAACTCGTAATTCTGTATTTGACTAAGAATATAACGGTTATGGTACAAGAAATTTACTTAAAAAACGTCAATCTAATACATCTAAATATTTAACATTTTCTTAACATTATTTATTCTCGATTGACTCTCTCAAACCATCAAGTAAGGCTTTCTGTGATAATCACACAGGCTCTCATCTTGGATTGCTCTTATTTCTTTACCCTTGAAGATTAATATGGAACAACAGATTGGCACTTTAAAAGCAATTACTCTTAGAGGCTTTCATCTTTCTCGATTGTGGTTCATATACTGGGTTTGTTGGGTAGGTGGTGTCCGTATCTGTCTCGGCAGCATATCTTTTTGATCTTCCTTGTTATTATTGTGGTACTAGTAAAGGAGCTCTTATGAGTATTTAACCCTTCCAGAGAGGTTTTGTGCTTCCTTTGCGGACTCTGATTCTAGGGAAAAGTGAAATTTGGTAGAAATGATCCTAGACGTATTCCAATTGCCTGTAATTTTCATAGAAGGATGCTTTGACTGAGACATAACGATTTAAAACAATGTACGTAGGCTACACCAAAATTAGTAGTGTATTTAGAACACTTCTTAGGATATCTTCAATTGTCGAAATAAGGCAGCCACTTGGGATACAACATCACAGGAATTACGCTCTCATTGGTAGAAGATGCGTTCTAAATATTCTCACTCTCTGGCCTAACAGTTAATTTTTCGATGTTTAATACCACAACATAGCTCAGACACGGTAGTATATTCACTCGAATAAAACTTAACTTAATGACACCATAGCTTTTCACTCCTGAGATACTAAATCGCGAACAAATAGTTTGAAATTAAGCGCTTTCTAGAAAATGAAAGGAGTATCACTCCATTTCACACCTTATCCGCCGGCTACCTATACATAACGCTGAATTACTAAGGGGTTCTGTTCTGTATGATCATATCCCGCGTTTGTTTTTACGATCAGCGATATGTCTATTTTGAAAAAACAATTTGTTCTATTTTTATTCACTCATCTTCACTATTTTTTCCTGTATAATGCGACTTGACTAAATGACTAATGATTATCAATTCTGTATTAATTGAATTCGTATAACATATGAATTTTGACGATATTGAGATAAGAGTAGGTCTTCTGGGTCGACAGAACCTGGTCACCGGTCCAATTAGATCGAAACCTATTAAGAAGGCTAATCTAAATTAATCCGAATCATTTTTCAGCATGGAAGTTGATACGTTCAAAATACTTCACAGAGTTCGCCTTGAGTCCCTTTAAATAGCTTAGAGACTTGCATGGCCAATAATAAAAGTTAGTTTTCATTATTGGATAATCAGTAATTTTTCATCTCTTTTTCCTTCAGAATTTCCTATTTCTTATTTCTGAGTGTCCAGACTTTTGTCCTATGCTTCGAAATTTTTTCTGTAATTTATAGAGACTCATTCAACTATATACTTATAATACTTGAATTTCATTAATTAATAGCTCTATATCCTACTCTTTCTTTACTCCTATATCTTACTCCTATCTCACTATATTATCACCTTCTATACCTACTATTCTTTATTATTCTACTCTTACTACTATTCTTGCCATTCTCATACTAGATACTATCTACCTTCTCCCCTACTTCTATACCTAATCTCACATATGTTCACCTAGGTTATTATAGTGGGAGTGTCATCCAATATTACACACTCCTTACACATAACTATTGAATTCTAAGTATAGTGGTTCATGATTTTTGTTGATAAAAATTCATTTCTGTACACTTATTGTGCGGGGGGGGGGGCTAGCAGCCCCAATCAGCTACCCCTCTGGCTATATGCCTGATCATTATTATTCTATTACTCACAATACAATAATATTATAATAATAACTTATTCAAATACTATAAAAGAATACATAATAACCATATTATCGGGTAAATAAATTCACTATTAATATTACATTCTATTATTATTATTACCTCTCTTTTCTATAAACCTTATTTATTTATAATAATACTTTGAATATACTACTACTTTATGTTATTATATAATACATAATAAACTATCAAATATATATAATATATAATATACAAGGTTTACGAAATAGGGGGTATATAGGAAAGCATCTATACTCCTATTATATATATAATTACGAATTTTTAAAATTGAAATCAGAAAAGGCCTACGCACCACGCGCAACTCTGGACCGACAACCAGACACAATTTTCAAAAGCTTCGCCACGGCTGCATCCGCACGCACCAAAGCTTCGCACCGCGCATCCGGGCTCCTGCACAGTAGATAAAAAAATTCTTCAAGCTACCGCGCATCACGCAACTGCACGAACATTTAATAGACTCAGCAAGGACCGCACCAGCAATTGACCGCCGACAACAATGACCCCGATTAGCATTCTACCAACTCTATATATATATATTTTATCAACTGTATACTTAGTCTTATGCTGCATAGCCTCTACCCCCGATATATATAATCTATATATCTAGTAAATTATCTATTATTATATATAATAATATATTAATACATTTAGTTTATATAAATATTATTTAATAATATATAAATCAGATAGTATTATTAAGATTATATTATATTAAAATTTTAGTGATGGACGATTAATCGTCATCGTATCCTCGTTCAAATTCGGCAAATAAGGCACATATATTTTTCAATAATTTGCACATTTGTACATATGTATTATCAATGTATGGGTTTTTAACAAGTTTGCCTGAATATAATTGAAACAAAATCATAATATTATATTATATATTATATTAGACTCTAATATACATACTAAAATTTGAAAAAATCAGGATTATGGAATAAGTATTCTCCTCCATCATTTCTTATATATATTTATCTATCTTACTAAGTTAATAAATTAAATATTTATGAATCAAATAACGGATACTAAAACAGACTGATGCAATAGAATATATCATAAATTTATATATTCTACAATATTATATATTTATATTTTCAATGTATTCTATGACTAGATGCCAACATTTATTATAATAAATTTTAATTTTCATTTATTTATTAACAAAAATAGATTATATTAAAAATTTTTTATATCTATTATTTATTATTTTTTTTTTTATGATGATTTTGAGGATTCTAAAATACGAAAAGCAGTTTTAATATAAATGATCACGGCTTAAATAGATAACTTATTATATATTTTACACAAATATAATATTATAGTACTAACCAATTGTTATTCAATACTAGACTTTTTAAATTTATATAATTTACATTAAGACTCATAAAGTAAATATTTATATAGACCTTTCCACAAAACATATACAAATAAACGTTTCTTAAATTATAGAAATCACTTTATTAATTATACTTAAAATCTAACATATAGAATCATATGTCCAAATTCTACGCAGAATACTTAGGTTGGCCTCATATCTCAGGTAGTAAGGTTATTACTTATATTGCTTATTATGTCTCACACATACGCATACGTAGCGAGTTTTCATCTATTAATATAGAACATTTCTATGTTGCTCCTAAGATTATCGCCAGACCTTTACTTAGTTACTGCGTACTCGAGTATTACCACACGTATATCTCCCTCCTCAGTATCAACATTCTATGCACCAATATTTATTTAACACAATAATCATCATCACATACTTATATATCCACCCCTCTTCTAGA
>JABUQX010037101.1:37500-43265 GCA_015478945.1 Trachelipus rathkii | reverse complement strand
ATGTAAATAAATTTAGTTATTTTTCAGTTGGATTCCAGAGGTTAGACATTATTCGGTGACACGGGTTGAATGCAACGCTGTCACAGATGACACTGAGTCACAAAAAGAAAGGTGGCTGACATGCGGTGAGAGGTAATATTACGGATATTTAAGCACTCGTGTCAAAGGTTAAATTGGACACAGGCCAGTTAAACGTGGTTGGCACGTTGTCGAATGAACAATATATATATATATATATATATATATATATTATATAATAATATTATATATATATTATAATACTATTATATATATATATACTATATATATATATATTTATATATATATATTATTATATATATAGACTATATATTATTATCATACTAATATGATAAGTGATAATATATAGTATATTGATGCTTAGTTTTGTTGAAACAAATGGCAATGGTTTTTAAACATTCACCAAAATTTTGCTTGGTGTCGCAAGCCGCACAAAGCAACGTTGTTGCTATTCACAGGCAACTTATTTTTTGACACATGATTGCTTGTCTGCGCACTTTCTGTTGAAAGTCTGGCCAGTCGCTGCTGCACATTGCTTCTGTCCGAACCTAAATAGACAAGCTCGTTTTTATTTTTTTTATAGGGTATTAAATATTAAAGTATATATAGGTATCATAATTTGACTACACCAAGTGATATTTGTTCAGACAGGTATTTAAATAATTATTAATTGAAGAAAATAATTAATTGAAAATATAATTTGTTATTTTAAGAAAAATTTCTATCATTTAGGAACCTGAGATTATTAAGATTTCATAACTTATTTTGACTCCTATAAGGGAATTTTTTTTTTCACTAAAATTCTCTCATTATTATTATTTATTTTATTATTATATTTTATATTATTATTATTTTATATTATTATTATTATTTTTATTATTATTATTATTTATATTATATTATTATTATTATTATTATTATTATTATTAATTTATTTTATTATATTATTATTATTATATATTATTATTATATTATTATATTTCTATTATTTAATATTTTTGTTGTTGAATTTGTTGTTGTTGTTGTTGTTGGTTGTTGTTGTGTTGTCATTGTTGTTGTTGTTGTTGTTTGTTGTTGTTGTTGCTGGTGATTGGTGGTGTGTAGTGGTTAGTGGTATTATTAATTTTATGATTATTATTATTATCTATTATTATTTTATTATTATTATTATTATTATTAATTATTATTGATTATATTATATTATTTATTTATTATTATATTATTACTTATTATTATATATTATTATTATAATGCGTTTATTAATTATTACGATATTTTTGTAGATATTATCCTCATTTAAATAATAATTCGAAAAGTTTATTTGGATTTGGAATCATTTAAAACTTAATCTTCTCCATGTCAGGTCTAGGTCAGCAAAAGTTTAATTTCTTCCTTATTCTTTATGTTTTCAGAAGTATGTAAACGACACATTGGACTTGTGGTGAAATTAATAAACATTCAAGTCAGGAAAAAAAGGCCAGCTAGACAAACGCAGCCTTGGAGCGAAGAATCTATTTGTGGAGCCTTATTCAGATTAAGTGACGAGAGCCCAATATATAATAAATTTATATTATATATATATATAATTATATATATTATTATATTATATAATATATATATATATATATATTAACTTATATATTATATATTTATATATCTATATATATATAAGCACTTTAAAAATTACAAAGATTTTAGATATACCATTTTGAAGAATTTGAAAGTATAATTTTATTCATGGCGGGGAGTACGGCGCGCGGGCCCCCTAAGCCAGTCATCACTTCTATAGATCCGCCACTGGTCATAATTATTATTATTATTTTATTATTATTATTTTTATTATTATTTTATTTTTATTAGTATTATTATTATTATGAATTGTTATTATTATTTATTAGTTATATTTTATCATTATTATTTAATTATTATTATTTATTATTCTTTTACTATGTAATTATTAAATTATTTTTATTAACCAAAATAAAATTGATTTTGTCTTACTATTTTATTTATTTTATTAAATAATTATTATTTGTATTGTTTTTTTATTATTTTTTATTATTTTCTAAAATTCAATAAATTTTCCTTATAATTAGGATCAATGCTAAAACTATAATAAATATTTCTTTTGACTTAAGAAATTTTCTTTAAGGAATCATAAACTCGTGATAAATATAAAATATATTGAAAAAATAATTTTTAACAATCTTTTAAAAAAAGGCAATGTAATTTATTTCGATATTTTTAAAGTTATTTTCTCTTAAATATTATTTACTTTTTTAGTTTTAAATTTAACAAAGATTGGAAAATTTCTAAGCTTCTTAATTTAAAATAAAATGTTTTTTCATGAAATGCTTTATATTTTCACATCAATAAATACTTTAAACTAGTGATGCATGCTACTACTTAAAAATTTATTTAATGTAATAATAATAAAAATAATGGCAATAAAAAATCAATTTTTTTCCTTTTATGATAGATAAGCTTCTTTTTATGTTGTTACTGGATTTTTGTGATTCTTTAAAAGTGTTGGACAATACTTATATTCAGTTTATATTATGTTCCGAGATTTTGATGTTTTGATGTTTCCCATCTTTTGTTTCATTGTGTATCTGATATAAGAGGATTTACATCCAATTCAACGGTTCAAATCTGATACACAATGTTTTCTACGCTCACAACTCGAATAGCTTCACGAGATAGGATGGAAGAACGAGGCTCAGCTTAAATGACTTGTTACAGTAAGATTTAATACAAAGCTTCTTCATACTATCTTGTTTATATGTCTTTTTAAAAATAATTTTAATTTGTTTTCTTCCTCTTTTTCTGTTTATATTGTCAGTTATGTAACATACTATGATCTTATCATTTTCCTTGTCATTGATACTATTGATAAATAAATTAAATAATTTAATTAAAGTATTCTTTATCGTTTGTCTCTATTATATATGAAGTTATTGTTTATTAAATTCAGAATTATTCTTTTAATTTCTATATCGAAAGAGTCTAATAAGAAGTACTATTATTATTATTTATTATTATTATTATTATTATTATTATTATTATTATTATTATTATTATTATCTTATTTTATATTATTATTAATGATTATTATTATTATTATTATTATTATTCGATATTATTAATTTCTTATTTTATTATTATTTTATTTTTTTCTGATGCTATTTTATTATATTATTATTATTATTATTATTATTATTATTATTATTATAGCTGTATTCAAATTAATATTAGTGTAAAAGCAAATAAATAAAATACTTTCAGTGATTTTAATAACATTTTTTTTCTTTATAAATTTTTATGCTCCCCGAGTTGATTTTTAAACTTGCATTTCTCGATCAAATTTCAAGAAGGGAATAAGTTGTTAAGTTAAGTTAAGTTAGGTTAACTTAACTTAAGTTAACAAGTTAACTTAACTTAAGTTAAAAGTTAACTTAACTTAAGTTAACTTAAGTTAACTTAATTTAAGTTAAGTCAAGTTAAGTTAAGTTAACTTAACTTAACTTAAGTTAATTAACTTAAGTTAAGTTAACTTAACTAAAGTTAAGTTAAGTTAAGTTAAGTTAAGTTAACTTAACTTAAGTTAACTTAAGTTAACTTAAGTTAACTTAAGTTAAGTTATTGTGAATTAAGTTAGCGTTAAGTTAAATGAACTAACTTAAGTTAACTTAAGTTAAGTTAATTTATTAACTTAAGTTAACTTAACTTAAGTTAACTTAAGTTAAGTTAACTTAAGTTAAGTTAACTAAGTTAAGTTAACTAAGTTAACTAAGTTAAGTTACTTAACTAAGCTAAGTTACTTAACTAAGTTAAGTTAGTTAACTAAGTTATGTAAGTTAACTAAGTTAAGTTAGTTAACTAAGTTAAGTTAGTTAACTAAGTTAAGTTAGTTAACTAAGTTATGTTAGTTAAGTTAGTTAACTAAGTTAAGTTAGTTAACTAAGTTAAGTTAGTTAACTAAGTTAACTAAGTTAAGTTAGTTAACTAAGTTAACTAAGTTAAGTTAGTTAACTAAGTTAATTAAGTTAACTAAGTTTTGTTGGATTCGTTAAATTCTAAATAACCAGATTTTTTTTTTCTACAAATGTCTACCCATTTCCCCGTCGACCATTTTGGGTATTGGTCCGCCGTGTAATATTAGAGATACTTTACTGCGCATCTGGTAAACAACAAATATCCTATAGTTTGTTCATTTTTTTTAACCTTCTTTCATGTAACGCAAAGGAACAAGAAGAACACGGCAAATTTTTAATCATTTAATTGACCGTCTTTTGAAGTGCCTTTAAATCTTCCTCAAAATCTCTTTCAACTCAATCAACTTTATCAACTAATGGATAAAGGAATTTAAGTCAGAGGGAATAAAACATCCGTTGAAAGATTGGAGGGAAGCATGCATGAACGTGTGAAAGGATTTTTTTTTACTTTGTTCACATATATATATATATATATATATATATATATATTATATAATATATAATATACTATATATAATATATATTATATTATATTATATATATATATTTAATACTATATATATATATATATATATACTCATAGGCTACTTATATATATACTATATAATATATATATATTTATTATATATATATATATAATACTATATTTTATATATATATATAGTTAATATTATTATATTAATATATTATATATATATTATATATTATTAATATATTATATATTATATTATATATATATTATATATATATATAATATATATACATATATATAATAATATATATTATATATAATATATAATATATATATTTATATTTATATATTATATTATATACCGGTTTATTATTTAATTATATATAATATAATAATAATATATAATTATATATATATATATATTATTATCATCTATATATATAGATAGGATCATGTAACATTTTCTTACCACAAATGTTAAATGAAGGTAATTTTTTTCAAATGAAAGAAATTAATTTGGGAAAGGGAGAAATTTTAGCCAGAAAAGAACACACTTTCTTTAAATGCGTGAATTTTTAGCATAATTTAATTATATATATATATTATTATATATTATATAATAATATAATATATATGATATATTTAATATATAATATTATTATATATTAAATATATATATATATTTAATATATATATATACTATACAGTACAAATTATTTTTTATATATTATGTTGTGAATGTTTTTTAAATAATCGTTGCGATGGCTTCGAACACCATTCTTTTTATAACAAAATGTGCGAAACCTTTTTGAAGGGAATATTATAAAATCGATTATTTTTTCTTCTATAAAATCCCTATAGAGAATTACATTTTCCGATATTACCCTATATATATATATATTATTATATTATATCTAAATTTTTATATAGTAATATGCTTATATATATATATATAATATATAATAATATTATTATTATATATATATATACATATATTCGATTGATACATGGGTAGGTAGTTTAGGTAGCTCTACCGTATTTTTGAGTCGTTTAATAAATAGATTTAAATTTAATTTAACTAAATTTTGTTACGATTTTAGTCTAAAGCTAATTTTAAAGCATTCTATGAAACAAATTTTAAAAAACAAACAACTTTAGTATAACATCATATATAATTAACATTCTTTTGGAAATTTCCTCCTACTCTGTTTACAGTAATTCTAGCTTATGGGGACGTAGAATCGAATCTTCATATTTCA
>JABUQX010037101.1:0-35000 GCA_015478945.1 Trachelipus rathkii | reverse complement strand
TATATTATATATTATATAGATATATATATAATATATATATATATATATTATATATTATTAATATATATTATATATATCTGTATATATATTATTTATATATATATAATATCTAATATATATATATTATAGGTATAATATATATATAATATTATATATGTTATATAATAATATATATATATATATTATTATATACTGTTTATATATATATATATTATATTATTTATATATATTATATATATATATATATTTATATTATATATACTATATATATTATATATATATATACTTATATATGTGTTGTGTGTGTGTGTGTGTGTGTTTGTGAATGTGTGTGTATATAGTCTAAAGGAGACACTGCTGTCATGAGTTCTAACCCAGAAATGGGTGATGAAATTACCTTTAATTATATGTTAAATTGTCACAATATATATTTACTGATATACAGATTGAGGATAGCCGAATGACCCGAAAGAGATTTTGAACACTCAACCTCTTAGTTTAAGTAAGTGAAATAATTTGATATTTTTTTGTCTTTTTTTCCGATCAACATCAATTTTCAGGGCTGTGTATAGTCGGGCGGAAATAGTATCTTTTATACTTCGATAATTTTTCTGTATACTCAAAAGAAATTTTTTTAAAATTTCCCCCAAATTTTTTTTTGATTTTTCCAAGAGCAAATCCAAAACTACTGCATATTCAAAGAAGTTATCTAAATTAAAAATGTGCATCTCTCACCCAAATGTACATTGAAAATTTTATGCAGATGGTTATAAACAGAGACCAAACAAATATCCCAATTTTCAATTTTTGAAACCAAAAATAGTAGGTTTGGAAATCTACCATTGCTCAGATATGAGGCCAATTTCCCCCCGCCTAAAATGGACATTTAACATTCGGAATTTTCAGCCAATTTTGACCAAATTAAACGCAAACTGCAGCTTTTATTGACGTCTAAAACGTCGTTTTCGAGGTCTTTTTTTTATTTAGTAATTATTTGGATTATTATCAATTTTTGAAAATCTATGTTTTTTTGACATTTGTCACCTCCTACAAATTTTTTTTCGAAACTACTTAACTTGAAAATTGCAAAATGGTTATTATCTCAAAAAGTGTAATGGAGTGGAAATGATACTGTTTGAGACGAATAGTCCAAGAAAATGAGGATTTTGGTATCCTTGGGTTTTTTCAAATGAAATAGAAATCATATTTTCTGTTTATCGGATCTGCATGAAATTTTCGAACATTTGTAGTCGGAGGAGATGCCACATTTTTTTTATTTAGATACTTTTTTGTATATGCAGTAGTTTGGATTTGTTCTTGGAAAAATTTTAAAAAAAATTTATGGAGGGAAAAATTTTTAAAATTTTCTTTTGCGTATACAGAAAATTATCTAAGTATAAAAAGATGTATCTCGCCCCGACTATACTGTCCCAAAAACTGGATGTTGACTGGATAAGTGGAAAAAAATGTCAATATTTCATTTTTCAAATAGTTTAATGTATTAAATTTTGATAATTTAAACTAAAAAAAATGTCATTACAGCTATAAACTGAAATCAATGAAAACTCGGACTAAGACACATATAAGTTTGTGTGATTTAACATTTTATCAAGGTACATCGCTCCTGGAGTTGATCCGTTCCTCACGACTCACCCCTGTATAAATAAAAATAAATAAATAATATATAGATTTCAAATAATATACTATTATAATTATATATATATATATTTTAAAGATATTATAATATATTAGATATAATATATATTATAATATATATATCTATATATATTATATAATATATATATATATTGATATTAATATATATATATTACTATATATATTATATATAACTATATATATTATATATATATATATATATACTATTTATTATATTATATAATATATATATATATCATATCTATATATATATATATATATATATATTAGTACTATATATAATATTATATGCAGCACGTTTAAATGAGGAAAAACTAGTTATAGTACCTACACTCTTATTTTAAGTTTTGTTTTCTTTGAGAAACAAGAACTATTTGCCAGGCGTTTAAATTATCAACTACGGCGGCGATGCATTCGTATGGTTTTCCAAGTGGCAATCGGTTTATCAAATTGTAATTTATTGCCTTATTACGTCAGAGGAAGGTAAATTAAGTCAGGTTCAATTAATTAAATTATTAGTATTATTATTATTATTATTATTCTTATATTATTATTATTATTCATTATTTTATATTATTTTATTATTATTATTATTATTTATTATTTTTTAGTAGTGTAGTGTATAGTAGTATAGTAAGTAGTCAGTAGTAGATCAGTAGTAGTAGTAGTTAGTGTAGTATTTTAAATGTATTCATAGAATAATAACGATCTTTTGTTCCTTTACAAGTATCCTTTAGATTTTTTATCTCTTTTAATCTTAATTTACTGAAATGTAATTCTCCTTGATGCAAATTAAAGATTATGATTTTTATATATTTCATAAGCAAGATGAAGAAGAGGAGGGATTAGTTATGGGTATAAAGATATGGAACGTTTCAATACCTTATTTTTTTTTCAATAATAATTACAAAGCATAGATAAAAAATAAAAAAAAAAAATACAAAAAAATATTTTCTTCTTTTCATCTTCTTCTTCTTCTCTCTTTTCTTCTTCTTCTTCTTCTTTTCTTCTTCTTCCTTCGTCTATCTTCTTCTTCTTCTTCTTCTATTGTTTTAATATATACTTTTATATATAATTTATATATATTATTATTATATATATATATATATATATATATATATATATATATATATTATATATATAAATATTATATATATATATATATATATATATATATACTATATATATTATCATATAATATATATATATATATAATATATTATATACTATATATTATATATATATATATATATATATATATATTATATTATATATATATATATATATTTATATATATATATATATATATATATTATATATATTATAATTATATTATATATATATATATATATTATATATTATATTATAATATTAATATACAGTAATTACTATATTATATATATATATATATATATTATAATATATTATATATATATATGATTTATTAATTAATATTATATATGCTATATATAATATATATATTTATATAATAATATATATATTATATATATTATATATATATAATTATTTATATATAGTATAATAATATATAATTATTAAATATATAAGAGGGTGATACCTACACTTCGGGGACTTTGATTTTAGTGCATTAGCACAAATTATCATTTATAAGAACGATCGATCTTCTAACATATAATCATTAAGTTACGAATATAAAACTTATTCTTTCTTATTTTTATATATATATAGTCTTATGAAAGAATTATAATATAAATTACATTTTAAATAAGATTATTTATATAATGTTAAAAAAATGTAATTACAAGTTTTATATGGCAAGTTGACTAATTGAAATTTTTTTACTCAATTATATAAAATGGATCTCAGCTCGGCTTTTCACGATAATAGCGAGAGACAAATTTTTTAAGACAGATTTCACTATTACATCGCGAATCTGTTTGTTTAACATTGATGGATCTTCTTTTACTTAACCTAAGAATTAAAATGAACACTCGTTTAAATTTATATAACAAAATTAAAATTAAATAAAATTTTTTTTGTATGGTCATCATTAAATCTTTTAAATAATACTAGTCGACTTATAGTATTAATTAATATAATTTATATATATAATATTTAATATATATATTTATAATAATATATACTATATATTATAATATAGTAGTATATATATTTATAATTTTATATATATAATAATATATATATATATATATTAACTATATATATAATATAATTTATATCTATATTATTATAAATATATAATATTAATTATTTAATTCTATATATAATATATTATATTATTATATTATATATTATAAATATATATATATATATAATATATAGATATATATATATATTTATTAATATATTAATATATTTATATATATATATATTAATAATATATTACATAATATTATATTAATATATCTATATATATATATTATATATATAGTACTTAATATATAATATTAAATATAAAAAATTTAGTAATATACTATATTTAATATATATATATATTATATTATTATATATATATACTTATATTTATACTAATATATATATATATATATATAATATATAATTAATATATTAATATTATATTAATATTATATATATATATATATTAATATATATACTATTTATATATATTATATAATAATATTACATTCTTAATATATATATATTATAATATTAAAGTAATATATAGATTATAATATAATATATAATTAATATATTAATAATATATAATATCAAACCTTTCGCCAGTCTTGTAGGAGATGAAATAGTGTATATACTATATATATAATCATATATATAAATATTTATATTTCTTTCCATATATATATATATAGTAGGTAGGTTATGGTAATTGGGATTTTTATTATATATTTATACATTTTATTTTCAAATTTATATATTTTTTTTACAAAACTTTCTTATAAACCAGCTTGTAATAATTACAAAATCTTGTTAATATGTTAAATAATATATATAATAAGTATTATAATAAATATTAATTATATATATTAATATTATATTATATGATATAATTAATATATATATTATAATGATACTATAATTATATAAATATATAATTATTATGATATTATATTATCTTATAATATTATAAATATTGAAATATTACCATAATATGTATAATATCAATAAAACATAAAAATTTTTATTTATTAATATTTACATATCTATATTACATATATTATATTATTCTTACCTATATATATATATAAGTGAACAATAAAAATATACATTACAGAAGCCACGAAATAATTTGTGTATCGCATTATCATCAAGTAGTTAAATAAGTACAAATTATGCTATAAACGAAAATCAATATTACTGATTAATCGGAAAAGGTTCAGAATTATCATCCTCTTTAACCGCCATGCTATGATATTTAAAGACTGTTAAGGAATATACAGGCTATCATATGGATTAAAGAATTTTTGCAGAATAATTAATGAAGCATTTTGTGAGTATATCCAACAAATACCTAGTTTGTAAACAAAGATATAATTAATCATTTTTGTAACTGGTTTCAGTATTAGAAATAAGATGGGCTTAAATGTAGGAGAATTGTTGATAATGTGTTTAAGAACTTTATAGCACTAATGGTTAATTAATATATATTAATCTATAAATTTGCTCTTATTCATATTTACTATAAATTGGTATATTACATTATATATGTATACTTAACATATGAAAATGTAAAATACATAAACTATAATGATTCCATATCATATTTATATATATATATATTAATTGATAATATATGTATAAGTAATCACTTTATAAGTTCTATTTAGTTTCATATTATTTTTGTGAATTAATATATGGAAAGTTGCAGTGACCTCTACCATAAGTTTGGAATCTAAAATCTTCAGATGATACAAGAAAAGATTCTCTATAGATTAAATTAAGAATAAATTATCTAAAATGGTTGACATTAGTGTTATTATGTCAGCTGTTAGCGAGTGCTTTCATGTCTCTTTCATTTTATTAGCAATTCCTTAGGAAATATTTATTAATAATTTTTTTGGAAAGTTTGTTCTTTAATCTTCAATAGTGCTAATAAGTAAAGTAAGAATGAGTCAGGACTGGCTACATTTAATTACAGTTATCTCATTTAAGCGGTAAGCGCTAACGTCGATAATAAATAATTATCACAACAAAGAATTGATATCTCAACCAAAATTAGCATCTGCGTGCATAATTCTTCTTTTCTGTCTCTTCTATATTACTTATCTATCTTCTATTTCTTTCTTAATTATATATATATATCTATATGTATATACTATTACTCTTTACTTATTATCTTACTATTTAAATATATTATTACCTAATACTTTTATCTTATTATTCTATTTGTCTTACTTACTTAATTATCTTCTTCTTCTTCTTTCTTCTTATATTCTCATTGCTTCTTATCTCATTCTTATTCTTCCTTCTATCTTATTCTCTATTTCTTCTTTACTATTCTTTACCTTATCTTCTTAACTTCTTCTTTCATTCTATTACTTTCACTTTATATTAAAATTATTTCTTTCTTTATTTCTATCTTCTTTATACATAAAATTACTTTTCTATCATTTCATACGTCTTGTGATACTTCTTCTTAATTCTTCCCTCTTTTCTTCTTTTATCTTACTTTACTTTACTTTAATATGTTATAAGTATATTCTTCTCTCTATTACTTCTTGACATATGAAAATCTTTGTCATCTTATTTTCTTTCTCTCTCTCTCGTCTCTCCTCTCTTTCTCTCTCATTCTCTCTTACTTATCTCTCTCTCTCGTCTCTCTCTCTCTCTCTCTCTCTCTTTCATCTCTCTCTCTCTACTATCTCTCTCTCTATCTCTTCTCTCTCTCTCATCCCTTTTCTCTTCATCTCTCTCTCTTCTCTCTCTCATCTCTATCCTCTCTCTCTCTCTCTCTCTCTCTCCAAAAGGTACTCAGTTTATATATATCATAATAAATGACTTCATGTGTAAAACTCATTAACTATATTTTAAACATTATAGGTTTTCCGTCCACTTTTGTTAATAATAGTATTTATATATTTTTTATTTAAATTATTTTAAGGTAATTTATTTTAAGTTAGTATATAAAATTTTTATTTATTAAGTATTATAATTCAGGGGCACTTTTTGTTATATATTTAAATATTTAATGTTTTAACCACAGGAGGGCAGACCGACACAAGCGCAGCACACACACAACACACAACACACACCACACACAACACACACACAACAACACAACCACTTAATTTTAATAATTTTTTACTCACAATTTTATTTTTATTTTTTAAAAAATTTAAAATTTGAAGAGAAATGTTAAATTATATTTTCGCACAATTTGTTTCGAATTATTTTTATAATATTTTAATATTTAAATAATGAAATATGCTACGTCGATTAAAATTTTTTTTTTTCATATTATTTAAAAAAAATAGATTTTTTGAAATTCCTGATAATCATTAACCATAATTAAATTGCCTTAAAAAATCCTTTGATAATGATTAGTATAATTGAGTGAGCACCGGAATTCCCGCAAAGTAACCGCACCGGAGTGAGCACACCCACCAATACATCATCTATTACATTTTGAATCGCACTCAACGCACCGGAATAAGAAATATGGACTTGTGAGCTTTTGCATCATCGACTACGCGCTATACTAGTCACATCTACGTCGATTGCACCTAGGTATATGTGACATCGTCAAACCCTACCTGGAAGTTATTTCATACTAGGGCTGGTATCGTACATGCAACACTATGATTCGCACCGCACCGCACCGCTAACGCCACCGCACGCACCTGCACCAGGTCGTAGTGCACAATCCAATACAAAATAATAATAAACTCACACCGACTCACGGGGTCAAGAGCCTATCATTGAAGGGGGTATGTACTACAGTATTTAATACGTTCCGAGTACAGGACGAGCTAAAGCCAAGGAGAGAATTTTAGCTCAATTCTCCCCCCCCCCTCCAAACAGTTGTTACAGAACCTGGGTACCCTCACTTTGTTTGAGCGATGTGCTATTACTACACTATGAGCTTACATAACAATACATATTCAATACAATATAATACTCATACATTTACAATTATACATATACAAATTAACCAATACAATACAATTATATAATATACTCATGCTACAATAATACAATTAATACACATACATACATTCATCATTTCACATCTTTTTTTATCATGGTGTGATGCTGGTGATTATTACTTCCATTAGGACAAACTCTTGTGAGATTACCATTTTCATTATACTCTGTAGTCTACTTTTTTTATGCTATCCTTCCATATACTTTATGGTAGAATAAATTCCTATTCTATGGGGTTTTTTGATTAGGGTCAGTATATAAATTAATCATTCGTCCAATTTTTCATTTTTTAGTAATCGTTATCCCTTCATTTTTTTATAATATTTCAAACTTTATTTTTTACCTTTTCTTACTTGTTACATTAAATCTATAGTGGAATCATATTGTAAATTAAAATATGGAACAATTATTAAATTATATCATAAATTATCATATAATAATATATTATATATATATATATCATTATATATATTATCATGATAATAATATATATATTATATATATATATATATATATATATAATATATTAATATATACTAATAAAATATATATTATAATAATAATATTAATATTTATAATAGTTATAATATATATATATTAAATTTAATATAATATTATTATAATAATTAATATATATATATTATTATTATTATATATTATATATATATATATATATTATTATATTATATATATATCTATGATATATATAGATACATTAACTATGCTTTTATCAAAACAACTGTCTTAAATTTCCTTAATAATACAAATAATATAAGCATGTAAAGTCAAAAATTTATTTCTCTCTCACAAAATGATAATATATGATTACATATTTTATCTAAGTTTTGACTCATCTTTATACGCTAGCCTAAGCGTAGTTTTTTTATATAGGAATTTAATAAATAACTTTTAGATAAATTATAATATATATATATTAAATATATATATATAATATCTATATATAGATATATAAATATATATTATAGTATTTTATATATTATATATTAGATTATAATTATTTATAATTATTTTTTATTTAAACAATTTATATATCTTATAATATATATAATTATATATAAATATATTAATAATATATAATTATATTAATATATAATAGTATCATATATATATAGTATATATATTAATTACTATAATTAATATATATATTATATATTATATATATATGTTATATATAATATTATTATTATATATTATATATATATAATATATATATATATATTATATATACATATATATATATATATTATTATATACTATATTATTAATAAAAATGATACCTGTATGATAGGCAATGGTAGGCAACTGTGATTATATCATAATTAAGTCTCCGATAACTGCAGCTAGCTCTCAATAATATAAGATTGACTCACTATAAAATACATTAAACATTACTCTACATGTTAACATAACTTCTATATAATTTATAATACATATTATAATTGATATTGTGATGTATAATTGTAGTAACAATTGAGTATTTAATTTTACATATCTAAGCATTCCTTTTTAAAAATAAAAAAACCAAGCATGTTTCTTCTTCTTACCGTATTTTACGTATATCGTAATTTCCAAATATAGAGATAAAGACAATCAGCAGAGGCACTACACTATAAAAGAGTGAGTAAAAATGATGGGTATGTTAATAAGCATATTATATCTAACATTTCCATAAATTATCTTTTATAGAGAGAACCAGTTTATTTTCGGGCTTATTTGTCAAAATCAATTGCACACCATAAAAGTTTTAATAATATTTCTGAATCCTCTACCACTAGCTCTTTTAAGCATTTATAGTAAGTGAACCTTAAAGCAATAATAATATGTAATTTAATGATAATAGGTCTTCCTCAGCGTGTAGAAAGGTGAGAGATTATAAAGAAATATCTATAAAAAAGTGATCATGTTCCTTATTCATTGTTGACAGCTTTACAAAATCACTCTACCAAATAGTATATTTACTATAACATGAATTAATTGACAGTTGACATCTATAGCAAAAACTATAATCTAATCAAATGATCCATAAAGCAATTATGGTTTAGAGTTTATTATATGAGAATTCGTTATATCACTATCTAACTGTTGCTTCAAATAGAGCTTAAAGGACATATGTGTAGATAAATTGTAAATAGAATAATGAAAAGCTCTCTTTGAATGATGTATTTTTGTTTATTAATTTTTTATATTGTGTGGTTTTATAATTAATTATGTAACCATTCAGCTATAAGCACGGTTCTCCATTATAGCGTATAGATTATTTGTAATATAAATTAGTCAGGGATTGATTACTCAAATAACAAAAGATCTATAATATAAGAACTGTTTAGGATATATAAGTATAATTTGAATTTACATTTATAGATTATTAAATGGAGAACGATAATAATATAAAATAAAATAATAAAATAAATGTTAATAAGTAAAACTAGGAAGACAAGCAATCACAATATCATTGATGTATACAAATATTCGTACGGTTAAGTACATTAATTCATAGAAATCTAAATAAATATTTCTATAGATAACGTAGAATAATGAGGACATAATTTAGACCTCAAGCTTAATATATGATGTTTAACTATATAATGTTGGTATATTATCAGATCTAGAGATTTTAAACAAAGAGTATTTCGGTTAATGTGAGTTAGACAGATGTTTGAGCAGAAAACATGTTGTTAAATATTAACTTAGACAAACTAATGTAACAGTGTTTAAAAATCAGAATAGTTTCCTATAACCCAATCATAAAATAATCTACATAAACTTATTACTGAAGTGCAAACAAGATTATTCAGAATCTACGCATTGCACTAGTGGGAATACTCTAATTTCAATAACTTAAGTGATAATGAATGAAAATAGAGATGTAAAGTCAGTAACGAGTTTTGAATAAATTTGTGAAAATAATACAAATACTGATATGAATAAAATTATCTCTTAATTTATTATTATGAATAATTAGTATTTTTTTATTTTTTGAAAAAACAGTGTGTGTGTTGTTGACACCTTTTAGTATGCAATGCAACAAATGATTGATTGTAAGACTCTATGAATATCTCTTTTGTTGTGTATATAGTAATTACAGAAAGATATACCTGCTTTTTATGTACACGAATAATAATTATGCATTGAGAAGATGATTATAATCTAAAATAAATATAAGCTACATAAGGTACCAATTGAATACCGATACTTCTAGACCTAGGTAAGTCACATAATTAATCAATATAAATTTTTACTGTGAAGTATAAAATCGCACTCGGAAATGGTGTTTGAGATGATATTAGAACGTAAAGATTATAGGCTATTATAGAGTGTAAAACTGAAAGTAAAATATGTGAATTGAATTTATTAAATATGGTAAAACGCCCAAGACGCAATATCAATCGTGATGTGAAAAAAAGGTTGAACAAAAGAAAATTAGAATTATTCTTTTATTTTGTATCAACGTTAGATAAGACCCTAATTATTTATTTAGCAAAAATGAGCCTACGATATATAAAAATTTTCATTACGTACGTGCATATATAAATATATAGAGATAACATAATATATTTAATTATATTATATATATTTATATATTAATATCATATAATTATAATAATATATATTATAATATAATATTATTATTATCTATTAATATATTTAGATATATATTTATTTTTTATATATTATAAAGTTAATATATACTATATTATATATAATATATATATAGTAATATAATTATTACAATTATAATTTATCTAATACAGTCTATTCTGATCTAGTGCAGTTGAAGTAAGTACAATTATATATATAATGTTGATTACTATATGATTTTCTACTTTTATATACTATAATTATATTATACAATTATAATTAATAATTTGTACATATATATTTATCTACTTTATATACATTTTACACGAACGACCGAAAATTATGGTATTAGTATATATATTATATATTATAAGAATTTATATTAATATTATAGATATATATAATATATTATATATACTTAATATATGTATATATATATATATAATATATATATATAGATAAATGATATAGAGTATTAAATATGAGCGATTGAGATAGGTTGGTAAATTTGGAATGAGGATAAAAGTGTTTTTGGAATGGTTGTCGTGATGAGTCGGTTGGATTGAAAGACAAATGATTATCAGAGTGAATTGTGGAGCTGGGGCTGGGAGAGATTGGACCAAGTGTCCTGGAAGAAGGAGAACTAGGAAGAAAAAGTGTAACTTGTGTGAGTGATAGCAGTTAAGATACTTATACACTTTAAACACAAGAGAATGTCATAGGTCCGAGTAGAGATAAATATAGTTAGCAGAGTTGTTTGTGGCATGAAAGGGGCGAGAAGAAAGGGTTGAATTAATAAGGATAGTGGGGAATGGACTTATAGGGGTTTTGTTGAAGGGGAATGGTTATTAGTGTTATCTCCACCTGGGAAAAGGATGAGCATCTACTCATTAGACCATAATGAATGACATAGTAAGGTTTACCTTTGCTGAGTTACCATGAAGCCTATAGTCAGGTATAGTAAATTTTTTCTTGACTGCAACGAGGTTACTCAATTTAAGGGTATATCTAAGACTGGGCTTTTATCTTTGACTTGTCGTCAATAATTTTCTATTATTTGTCTGTTTATTCACTGTAGTTGAGAAGCACTACACCTCCATCAATTGGGAAGAATGATTGGGTGAATGATATATACTATATACTATATAATATATAATATATATATATATTATTATTATATATAGTATTATATATTATAATTAATATCATATATATATATATATAGTATATATATAATATATATAATATATAGGATGATATTATATATATATATATCATATTATAAATAGTATATATATATATAGTTAATAATATATATATATGATATATATATATCATTAAACACTGTTTTGCTTGTCACAACCAAAATAATAAAAAAAAAAGCGTAAAGATTAGTGCATGTTAAGTAAATAAAAATTTTATGCTAAAAAAATTAATTCTTTGTTAAATGTAGAATATTATGAGAGAGTATTCACTCTGTGATATATAATGTGGTTATATTTACGCGTGAGTGAAATGTCCCTCTCAAATATTCTGATGTAATTTATTCGTAGTTAGAGATGCTGCGTTTTGGTCAAATCGTCACACTGCTCGCCGACCTTCACAATCTCAGTACAGACCAGTTAATAATATTTACATTAAATTTAGAATTTGTGTATATGTAAGATTTAATTACAAGTATCGTAAATAGTATTGTCTAGAAATAGAAATGGAAAATAAAATAATAATAAAGAATAAAATAAAAAAATAGATTTCAATTTCTTTTTTTATTTGATATGATTCTCTTTCTTTATTTATTTTATCTAATATTTATTTTTTTAAATTTTCTACTTTCTTTATTTATTTTCCTTTTATTATTTATAAAGAATGGACTCTCCTAGTACATTCCCTATCTTTCTAATTGTAAAGATTTTTTATCATTTGATGATCATTGAATTATATTCAATTACGACGGATAAAACGACACAATGTTCGGATGGTAATTTTAGTTATATATATATAGTGGGTGTTAATATATTATATACTATATATATATATATAATATATATATTTATATATATATATATATATTAATTATATATAATATTAATATTATATATTATATATTAATATTAATATAATGATATAGTATATATTAATACTATTATTAATAATATATGTACAGTGGCGTATCCAGGATTTTCTTTGGGGGTGGGGCAGGACAAAAATCGGTATCTTATATGTTATATATTATAATTATATATTATATATATTATATATTTAATCAATATATAATATATATATTATATATTATATATATATATAGGGGTGGTTTAATAATATTAATATATATAATATACTGTGAATATATGATATTATTAATATTTAATATATATATTAATTTTATAATATATTTATATTTATTTAATATATAATTATGGTTAGAAGTATTCCAGTGATTTTTTGTCAGGGGGCTCAGACATAGAAATTCGTTTTCTTATATATTATATTAATATATATATATATTATTATATATATTATTATATATATTAATATAGTATATATTAATATATATATATATTACTTATTATATATATATATATATTATATTTATTATATTTATATATATATAATTTATACGCTTCTTGGATTTATGTTATAAAGAACGGATTTATATATAATTACTTAAAATGCATTACGTGTTCATATAATCATTTCTAGGGGGGGCCATGCCCCTTATTGCATCCCCCCATGAATGATATAGCACATGTTATAATTAAATTATATAAATATTATAATATAGTGTTGAGGGGTATATATATATATATTAATATATATATATATAAGTATATAATAATATATATTAATATATAAATATATATATTATATAATATATATAATTTAATATATATATTATTAATTAATTATATATTATATAATATATAATTTAATATATATATTTAAAATAATATACGAACAAGGAATAGTAGTCAATTTTAAGCATTATGTCTTTTGTGTAATTGTACAAACATAAAGGCTTTGGTAAATCTTCATAATGATAAAATACTTTGTAGATAAGAATTATATAAGAATTATTAGATTTCATTATATTAATGTTTCTAGATTATTTTATTTACATGTTTGTATGTTTAGTTGTTGTTGTTATTTGTTGTTGCTATGTTGCTTAGTTAATTATAGATTAGTTATTCTACCTGTAAACTTTTCTATTCTCAGTGACTCTACCCAAATAGTTTCTTGTTTCATCACTCTCAATATATTTTAGAGTATTAAAAGTTATTTTTTAAAATTATACAATAATAATATAATATAATAATATATATATAGACTTATATTATTTTTCTTTTATTACAGTTATGCTTATATTGTTTCAATTTGAATCTTAATACAATTAAATATTTGTGACCATATGTATAAGGGTATGCTGTATTCTAAATTGAATGTTTACATTAAATATAAATATGAGCTCGTATCGGTAGATTTTGTGTGCTTTTACATAAATCTGCCTTATCCAAGTAATATTCTAATTACGAAATATTCAATTTTGTAAATTCCATTTGGTGTGATAATCAGAAACGATACTTTTTCATGTTTTATTAAATACAAATTTTGCGGAACACTTGCCAATGTTTATTGCAGATTTAATTATGTGTTATAAGTGCCAAGGTTTCTGCAAGATGTCTTACACACTAGTATACAGAACTTGATTCTTTATTAGAGTTCTAAATGAAATTAAGTCGTGCATTATTTATTATAGAAGTTTAAATTATTGGCAATTGTCGGGAAATATTAATGACTTTAATTTACATATGTTGATTATTATTAGTATATTAATATGTTAATAATATATATGTTAATAATATTAGACAATAGATAAATATAATTAAATATATAGGAGGTGATGGAGGGGAATTAGTCTGGGTGAGTATATACTAATAAGTATAATATTATATAACCACAGTGCCGTCGCAGTGATATAAAGTGGGGGGTGACAGTGACTAATGGACTCACTACCTCACCCCCCCGGAATATTTATATTAAACAAACAAACTCTCGTTTTATTAGAATAATCATATATATATATAATAAAACAACAAGTCCAACGTCAATTTAATAATTATAGTATTATTAATAATTAATATTATAATATATGATTATATATATATATATTAATATCATATATATTACACGATTCAAATTTGCTATAACAAATTAGTTATCGCTAATTATAATTGAAAGCTATATATATTATATAATATCTTAATATATATAATATATATATTAATTATAATAATATATATATATTATATGTATTGTGAATATATATATACTATTTTAATTATTATATATATATTCTAACTTAATAATCATATATATTTAAATATATAACTATACTATTATATATATATAATTATATCTAATATTATAATATATTAATTTATCAATTAATTAATTAATAATAGATATTTTATATTCATAATATAATATCTATATTATATATACTTATATATATATATTAAATATATATATTAAATATATATATATACTATATATATATATAGGACTGCATTTAAATATAAGAAAAAAAATCAGCTTTTTGTTGGTCCTTCACTCACCCGTCAACTTCATAAAATTTAAAGATTAAATAATAATTACTAGATACTTTTAGTTAATTATAATATATAATTATAAATATTCATTTTACATATATATATTTATATATATATAATATATTTAGATTATATATATATATTATATTTCATATAGTAATATATATATATATATATACTATAAATATATATATCATTTATATACTTATATTATATCGTTTCATCTGATAAAAATAAAATTTTTATTTTGAAAAAATAACAGTAAGAAAAAAAGTATGTTTTATTTCTGTAAGAGCATGTTTTTGAGTTTATTTGTTTGTTTTTATAAGTTTAAAAATATTACTCAAACTGAATAGTTTTAAATAACTATTCTTATCCAAATGATTTATATAGTACGAAATGTTTGTACAAGTTTTTGTAGCAAAGAATATAATTTGTATTAAAGCACTCTAAAAATACCACAAAACTACTTATTTTTGAAATAACAAAGCCTCAGCATATTTTATATTTTTATTCACTTGCATCAAAAAGACTCTTTTCGGTAGATTTCACGTTATAAAATAAATAATCTATATAGCATATAATATATATATATATATATTATATATTTAATAATATTATTAATATATATAAATAATATTATAATATTAATTATAATTAATTATTTAGATATATTATATATATTATATATATAATAGCTAATATATAATATATATATATATTAATATAGATAATAATATATATATATATTATAATATAATTAATTTATATATATATATTATTATTCATTCTTTTATTATTTCTAATTAAATTATATAATAAATTTTCGCGATATTTATATTTCAGAAACATTATATTGATTGTGCTTCATATAATCCAGCACTACGTGCTACTATTAGTAAACATTATTCATCTCCGAATATTAGACAAAAAATATAAAAGCTCACTATTCACGAGTAACTTTCAAACCTTTATTTTTATCGTTGAAATTGACTCAATCTTTTCGTTCTTCTACCTCATTTGCTGGAATTTTCATTTTTGAACATTTTCGTATCATAATTAAACAACAATCTACCATCTCTTCTCTCTCATCTCCTTAGTTATTTCTTACTCATTGGCCCGCTTAACCTTCTGCTAAAGCTGAAATATTTTTTACAAATATTTCTCTCTATCTCACATACTATAGCGGATTCTCAGAACAGCTAATTATTCTTCTATCTCCGCATCCTCAATCCAAATTCATATGCTATGTTCGTATATTTCTTCTTCTTACTGAGTTTAACACCTAAGATAAAGGCGGTAATAAATGCTGAAAATCATACTAATTACCATCTCCAAATTTGGATCCACTACATCACACCTTTATCTAAATCTAGCAGTTTCAACATAAAATCATATACGCTACACGAATCTAAATCGACTTACAATACTATAATTACATATTATATTAATACATACATTTAATATAATAACTATATATATTATATCTATATATATAGTATATTAATAATACTATATATATCAATATATATATATAATATTTATAAATTAATATTAATTACTACATTAATGATTAATATTAATATATAATTAATAATATTAATATTAATAATTATCATAATTCTCAGATATTATATAGTATATATTTATTAAATTATAATATATAATATACTATATTGGGACCAGGTCAGATTCTTGGGTCACAAGGAACAACACTAATAATATTCCACTGTTACTCCTCTCAGTTGCTGATTTAACTCTCTACACTCCTTATCCCTGAAAATATTTCAATTCTTATATTCCTTAGCAGTATGTTAGCATTGAAGAGACAGCCGGATTCCGCCCTGCTAAAACAATCTAACTTATACGTCCTATCAGTTATTTAACTACATAGTCTTCCTAATAAAGTTTTCAGTAATCTCATTCTGTTACTTAACAAGAAGATTTAGAAAATCTATAAATATATAGCTACATTATATATAGTCTCTGATTTAGCCAGTATGGTTGTCATTGAATAAGGACCATTCTATACTGGGCTGATCTTTCATTTCTTTATTACTCTTCGATTCTCTTGGTTTCTGCGTCTTCCGCATATTCAATGATTATATTTTTACTGTAGGCGATAGCACATTATCGTGAAAGGCTATCGATAAACCTTCAGGCTTACAATAAATACTTTATTAAATACATTAAACTTAATCGCTTCCTTAGCGTTGATATTAATGGTAATATATCTAATGCTCTATTTAATAATCATTTTGTGCTTGACTTTTCGTTCAAGTCAGATATGGCTTGACTCAGTGCTAAGTACTATGACCATACGTTGCAGACCTAATTTATCCTTTAATACTTTTCATTAGTGGTAGTTCTCACTTCAAAATTCTATTAGTTCTTAATCTTTATCCAACTCTTATTTTTTTTGAATCTAATGTTCTTGTATTAACGTGTCTTCTATATCTCCGATCCTCTTGGAGCTCGATGTTCTACTCCATTCACTGCACAATTACTCTACTCTTTTACAATTTGTGAAATAAAGGAACTCTGCTCATTATTATTATATAATCACAAAAATTAAAATATAGAATGCTAGAGATAGCCTTGTAAGCAAATTGACTCATCTGAACTCTATTATTATAGATACACTGTAGTTGGTGTTAAAGAAATCTCATGGTGTTTATCATTGCTCTATAATGAATCAGACTTACTTATAATATTATTAATTATGACATAACTTTGCACAACAAACTAGAGAATATATTCTTTGTACATGCACCAACACTAACCTTTTCTTATGTTATACTTTAATACATTTTAGATATTTTCTTTTCACTCATTGATCAATTATATATGAAGACACATTCAATATCTTTTAATTGTATAAAGTTATCTAGGAAAAACTTGACAGTTTGACTTATTCAGAAAGGCCCTACTTTGTAACTTTTAAGCGTCACATCCTTACTTTATATATAAACGGGCGTTGTTACTGACCCTTCTATAATACATAGTATTAATTAAACTAAAATACTGGTGATGATGATTCATACACTATTTGCTCTTCTTGAACTATAAGGGAGTTAGTCGAGCTTCTACTTAAAAAACTCTTCACTCCTCTTAAAAACCTCTCTTAATCTTATTTACACTCGCACGAAAATTGTGAGTTTGCAATATATTATACTCCTTATATTTACTTTAATAATAATTTCTTAATATACTTAATAATAATAATATACTGCAGTATACTATCTATATATTCATATAATATATATATAATATATAACTAATATTATATATATTATATATACTATATATATCATATCATATATACTATATAATAATATATATTTATAATATACTAATATATATATAATATATATATACTATATATATATATATAATAAACTAATATATATAATATATATAAAAATTATACTATATATATATATAATATATAATATATTATATACTATATATATATATATATAATTATATAATATTAATATATTATTCTATATTTAATATATAATATATATATATATATATATATATACTATATATATATATATATATATAATAAATATATATATATATATATAATATTTAATAGATATATATACTATATAATATCAAAAAAAAGGATGCGCGTACTAACAGTGATAGGATTTGGGGTGACTATGAGTAGAAAATAATGAGAATTGGTAAGGAAGCGTGATTAAATCTCTGTGAGGTGGCAGTAATAAGGTATATTATGATGTTGATTAAGTAATATAAATACTTATATCATATAATTAATGATATATAATACTATATACTATATATATATATATATATATATATATATATATATACTATATATAATATATACATAATATATCATATATATATATATATATATATATATTATTATATAATATATATATATATATACTATATACTATAATATATTGATATATAATTATATATATTATATATATATATATATATTATATATATATATATATATATATTATATATATACATATATATATATAAATATATATCATATATATATATATTATATATATATATATATTATATATACATCTTGCACTTTAAAATATATATAGTCATATGATATATATATGATATATATATTATATATATTATATATTTATATACTTATATATATATTATATAATATATATATATATATGAAAGAAATTATAAAATTATATAATTATATATATTATATAATATATATATATATATATATATATATCATATATAATATATATATATATTTAATATATATATAAGTATATATATATATACATATATATATTTCATATATTATAAATAATATATATAAATATTATTATATATATTATAATATATATATATAATATATCATATATATCATATATATGTTATAATATACTATAATATTATTAATATAATTATATTAAGACTAATTTAATATATTATAATATACTATATTATATATATATAATTAATATATATTAATATATATTATTATATATATATATATATTAAGGTAATTAATTATCATATTATAATATATTATTACTATTATTAACTATATATATATATATATATATTAGTATAAATATTATATATTATATATTAATTATTATATAAATTTAATTATAATATATATTTTATATAATATATTAATATATATATATATTCATTATTAAATAGTATATATAAGTTAGATTTACCTCAATTTTTCATTCTTTCAATAGGTCAATATTAGTATAACCCAATTTAATTCTTAGCTACCACATGTAAAAGAACACCACGATCTGTCAGTTTTGCCATTCCCACATTCCTCTTTCTGTCCGTCATCAACTAGTAGGGTGCAACGCATTGACGACCTCCAAACAAATGTTCTTCCCTACTCCCCATGATATTACGTACGAGACCTGTCTTTTTTAAAATCCTGTCGGAATTATCTTTTAGAATTGAGTTTTTACCTTTTTATGAGAAATAAATTTTTTATTTAGGATATTGCCTTCCAACATAGCCCCCCTCTTTCCATTAAGTTTAAGTGTTGTCCTTGGTACTGATCTCCAACCCAGTAATACCACTTTTAGGCGAGCAGTGACGACACCTGTACTAGATACTCAAAAGATTATTATTTTCATTATTACTTATGACGATGAAAAAAAACTTACTCAATAATGAAGCGATGAAGACCAATATCAAAATACCGCCAAATATCAGAATATCTTCTAACTAAAAAGACACAACGAGGAGGATCCGGCGTCTGAAAACCTTCGGCTCTTGCAAACACACTTGGCAAACCATACATAACTAAACACAAAATTTAAAAAGGACAATCATAAGTTTATAAAATATTTCAAGGGGAAAAGCTCAGTTAAAAGTAATCAAAAAGAGAAAATTTCTAACCAACTCACTTATTAAATTAAATTAAAATTAATTAAATTAAATTAAAAATTAACAAAATTAAATTAATTAAATTAAAAAAAAAAATTCTTCAGTGAAGAGAAATGAAAAGAATTGTAAGATCTACTTACCAACGTACTTCAGGAAGAAGAATATAAGGATAAATGAATAATATCCTGCCATTGTCCAAGAATTAAAATTATCAATATAATGAGGGTTGAATTGGAGTGAACTAGAAAATATATATTTGAATTAAAATATACTTATTTTAAAAACAAAATATAAGGAAATAATAGTAAGTATAATATGTAATAATAAGGAAATAATAGTAAATGTAAAATAACTCACTGTGCATAGAAATAGTATAATAACGTGTCAGCCAAGAAAAGCCAGATCAAAAACTTTCCTATTTGTAAGAAAAACCAAATAAATTTTTTGATGGTCCACCGTTCAAACTCCTGGTTAACCTGAAACGAATCAAAAAATGAGGTGACTGAAAAGATAAGATTTAATATGAATGATTCATATTATTTTGCATTCAAAATGAAAATAATGACAGGGCTATCAATTATATGCTTGGAAGGTTTATGTACCTAATGAGTTATGTTACAATGACTATTCTTAAGTACTTACTAAACTTTAAAAATTTTTAACAACTAAAGTAATTTGTACAGCAATCAAATGAACTAATTTACCAAATAGTAATTAGATTAATTTATTGTAGACCTGAAAACTTAATGGAAAATGTTTCATATTTAACTCAAGCTTTTTATAAGAAAAAGCAAAAGCAATTAGCAAAATAAATAACATTTAAAGATATGAAAATATAAATGGTATACCTTTTACTCTATTAACTAATTGATAATACACAATATAAATTGAAACAGCAGAGATAAATTTTTTTTTTACTCAATATTTTTAATTATATTATTGGATATCATTTGTATTAAGTTTTAATAATTAAAAAGCAAGATAAAAACTATAAAATAAAGCTATGTTAATAAAGTGATATAGTTCTTTGTGAGTCGTGGAGGGTCCTGTACATTGACTCAGAAAAAAATAATAGTGAAATGGCTATAAAAAGTTATAAGAGGAGCAAATCATAATATTTCAATAAAAACAATTAATTTTGCGATTATGATACATTGGGGCGAAAAATTTGGGGACAAAACTTGTTCTGTGATAAACTTACCCCATCCCTGTAATCTTTATAAGGCACATACGGTCCAGTAATGAAATTTGGAAAATAAAAGTTGTATGCAAGAATGTCCAGTAAATAGGGCAGATGGGGTTTGCTTCTTTCTGGATCTTCATCACAAGTAACTAAACAAAAGCTTACAGATCTTAACATTATCCAGGCAATAATAACAGATGTTGTGTATTCTCTTTCGCCATTGTCTTCCATCATTTTTTCCTATAATAATAATAATAATAAAAATAAAAATAATTATTTCTTTATTTATCATCCCTACAAGTCCCCAAAGATGGGGTGGAGTGAGCAACATGCAGGGGAACAGAATAGCCTCCCCCCCCACACACAATTACGTGCGAGCCCGTCGGACTCAAAAACACACCCAAAGGCTTCACAACACTGCGTCGGACCACCGCTGTGGTATCTGCCAATGTAAAAGTTCATCCCCTGGGCCAGGTCCATCCCCTGGGCCAAGTCCACAACCAAACCCCCTTTCAAAACCCTGCTATTCACTCCTATTATGCACCATTATTATCGCTTGAACCAAATTCGCATTCCTTTCCTTCACACTCATTTACTGACTCGATCCACTCTTTCTTAAGTCATTTACTGTCTCGATCCACTTTTTCTTAAGTCTCCCAGCCGGTTGATTCCCAACACATTCACCTCTATATATCCCTTACCCAAACCAACTATCATCCATCCTTTCCATATGACCAAACCATCTAAATATACTCTCATTTATTTTCTCATTTACACCACACAGCTCCCTAATGGGCTCATTCCTCACCTTAGCAATTCTTCTCACACCTAACATACTCCAAAGATTATCCATCTGAACAGAATGCAACTTAGATATGTACCTCTTATTCCACACCATAGTTTCACAGCTATATATTAACACCCGTACCAACATATACTCATACAGAACCATAGTACACTCAAGACTTATTCTCTTTGCATTCACCAAAAATTTAATCGCAGCCTTAAACCTACCGGTTTTCTCATCCCATAATTGCTGGAACACTCAAAAGCCTGGCCCCATTTTAAACGCATAGTTTGCGCAGCTATATATTTGAACACCGGTAGCAATATATACTGCATACACAAACCTATACACTTAAGATTATTCCTCTTTGAATTTACCAAAGGTTTAATTGATCGAAACTCTACCTACCGTTCACAATTTTCCTACTACACTCCGCACCATCCGTTCCCTTTTCATTAAACATATGGCCTAAATATTTAAACTCAAATACATATTCCAACTGCCCACAATCCAACATAATTTCAAAATATATTCTATGCACCCACCACCATCACCTTACTCTAATCCACATTTACTTTCAAACCCCCTTCTTTTACATACCCTGCCAAACCTCCCTACCAATCCTCTCAAACTTTCTTCAGATTAGCTACACAAAACCAAATCATCTGCATACAATAAGCAGAGCACCCTCAACTCTCTTACATTCTCCATCAGTCTAACATCCTTCCCTGCCTACCCTACCTTTAATTCTTTTCATCACAACCATCCATATACAAATCAATAACCCACCAAAAGTCACAACCCGCCTCACTCCACTATTATATTAAACCATTCACTCTCTACTCCGTTATTCTTTACATACGCTTTCTAAATATGAATACTGCATACTTTTGATTCCTATGTCTCGCTGGTGTACGAAAATCACGGGGAGCCTACGTCGGCAGAGCTTCCCTATTAATCCTGTCATAAGCCTGTTGCAAGTTTGTAAACCCTAAATACAGTTTGTTCTTCTTCTCATAATAATAATAATAATAATAATAATGAATAATAATAATAAGTAATAATAATAATAATAATTAAAAATACTAAACATATAATGATTTTATAATTACAAAATTAATGAATTAGTGCCGACTTAAAATTTGTAATTTGGATTTAGTATTAAATTCGATCGTCATGAGGTCGCTTCTTTCAGAATGAGAACTTTAAATATAAATAAGCGCATAGTTATTTTAACGTTTCACAGTTTAAGAAAAGCGGGAGCTTTAAGTGAAACTATTCTTGAATAGCGTTTTTTGTTTTCTTGGAGAAACGCTGGGATGGTCTAGTGTTAGAGTCGTCCGGGTCACTGTTAACTCAGCGACGCGGAGTCCAGTTTCGAATCCCACTGATTGAGAGTAAAAATCTCCTGACTCATTCAGAAGGCGTTCGTGACTTTGATTTACGTATTTATACTAATACTATAGTAAGTAAAGCGTAAATAAGAAGAGGGATCAGCCTTTTGTTATAATTCTCATGTGTGAAAAAATGAAGCGAGGGTAAAATAAACATAAAAGAAAGTGATATTTATTTATTTTAGAAATTAGCCGAAGCTTTAAGAAAAACTTCATTCCCTTTACTTACTTTAGCAATTTTCTATATGAGTGAGTTGTTCGTTGCTTCAATATCAAGAAAATTTTATCAAGTAATAATAATAATAATAATATGTATAATTGATAGAATTAATAATTACTGATGATTTTTTTTTACACTACCAAAACTTAAAAACTAAAATAACAAATAAAAATCTTTTTAATTTCAAATATATATCTGTAACCATGATTTAAAGAAACAGTCTGAAAGTACAATAACTTGGGGAATTTCAAATCCCTACCAGGAAGCTTTAGTGGATAATCAATGATCTCGATTCAACACGGACGCAGAACGCCCATGCAGAAACAACAAGGAGCAAACACAGTTTTCTTTTGTCTTACGAAGATAAAATTCTTAATAACACCTAAATTCTATAAAAATGATTAATTCATAGGTACCTAACAAGGAAATCTTGAAAGAAGCTGGCAAGTTAAATGACTACCAATAAGGAACACCATGTGACCACATACCAAATATCTGAGCTCGTGAGTAAAGAATTACAAACATAACGAATGGTATTAGGTAACAAAGCGTGGTTCCAAACAATCCAAGAATTTTCCACATCATAACAGAACTGAATGCGATATAAAACGGTCCTCAATACCTTAAAATATATAAATATAATATATATATATATATATATATATAATATATGATAATATATATATATATATATATATATATATATATATATATATATTATATATATATATATATATATATATATATTATATATATATATATTATATATAGTATATATTATATATATATATATATATATAAGCAAAACCTGGACCTGGAATCTCAAATGTCAAATGCCAACAAAATAGTAAAAAAGACACTCCATAAATTGCAAAGTAGATACAACAGATGGGGATTGCTAATGACACTTCTCCTTAGTCTACCACATACTGCCCCTCCATACGCCACACAATTTGGATTTGCCAAGTCTGCGCTCCACCCACAATACCTCCACAACGCAATACATACATCAAGCAAACCACAACATAATGCATAATTATCATTCAAACACAAACGGGCTAAAAACAAAACTCAAAGAAATAGAAGTCTTCTTAAAACAAACCATGACTAGACACATAGCCATGATAGCAAAAAGCCTACCTACCCAATACTTATCCAGAACCAAAATTCTATAGCTACGATGCCATCTTCTTACCCCAAACCCCCAAAACTCACACTTTAACTATCATACATAAACACCACATCACAAACTACAACAGCATTAAATGACACTACCACCAAAAATACAATCCTTCACAACAATGAAAGATAAAAACACACAATCCTCAGGACCTACATTCCCCCCCACACTGCCCCAGAAATTACAACCCAAACCTCAAAATGGAAGGCGACTTCAACGCCCACCACCCCTGATGGTAAACGCCAGCAAGCAAACCAAAAGAGCAAACATCAACAATCGCATAGTGAACTTGAACCAAAACATTCTCTCAAACAACAGAAACAGCGCAACACCAAGAAACCACCCCAAAACCAACCAAAACATGCAATTCACCAGACATACCAATTATGCTCACCAAATTTAAACTACAAAAAATCCACTGGTCAACACAACCGATCTAAACTCCAACACCCCGCCATTGATCATAAAATACCAAATGTCAACAAACCAAACACCCACACCAACTCAGAAAACATACACAAACTGCAAAAAGGCTGACTAGACACAATTCACCAACTATATAGGCTTAAAAACAACATACATCCCCTAAATATCACAAATGCACCAACAATCAACAAGCCATACAAAACCACGGTTCTCTAAGTGCCACCAATCGCGAGCTACGAGAAATACGATTCCCGCAGAGCGGATTCATCAAAAATACAACCCAGAGTCCTCTAACTACGCTGAAATAGATATAACTAATCAACAACGCATCATACTCAGGAAAACTTAATACCAAATCGACTCCAAATAACAACACAGATTAACGCCTTAAACACCCAAACATAAACTTACAAACACACACTCTTCAAACAACTTGCAAACCTTCAAACCTAAGGACAATTTAAAATATAATTCCTTGAGGACAATTTAAAATATAACCACTGGGGGACAATTTAAAATATAATTACTTGAGGACAATTTAAAGTATAATTACTTGAGGACAATGTATCTTAAAATCTCTATAAGTAACATATTTAGCAAGATAAAAATAATTATTTGAGTGACAATGTTAAATATTAATAATTACGCTTGAGTGGAACAGTTTAAATAATATAATTTTCTTGAGGACAATTTAAGAATATAATTACTTGAGGACATTTAAAATAGTTATTTATTACTTGAGGACAATTTAAAACTATAATTAGCTTGAGGAACAATTTAATGAGTATAATATTTACTTTGAGGACAATTGTATGGTTAAACAAGTTTGGAAAATTGTCAATTGAATTACGGAAACATAATGTTAAAGGAATATTAAATGTTGAGGAACAATTTAAAATACTAATTACTTGGAACAATTTAAAATATAATTACTTGGGACAATTTAAAATATAATTACTTGAGGACAGTTTAAAATATAATTACTTGAGGACAATAGCATCTTATAATCTGAGCAAGAAATAAATGAAGGAATGCATATGGAGCACATTCAAGAAGAATTGGGACAAATATTTTCCATTCTAAATCATTTTGATCTTGATGTGACCCAAAAATACTTTTTCTCTCGGACAGTTCTAGAAAATTTTTCCATTCTGTGGGGAAAAATAAATTAAGATAGTAATCATAATAAGTTAATAATACAATCCTTATTTCTTAAAAGGAATCGAACATTAAATAAATTAATTTTTAATATAGATTAAGTAAAAGTAGTTAAAGTAATACAGAAGTCATCAGCATAGGTTCTCATTGTGCTAGTACTTCTCCCCTGCGGAGTGGGACACGAAACAGGAATAGATTTAGCAGAAGAATACTTTACCTTCACTAACCGTCTTAAATCCTACGTCACGAACCTTAGAATGGCTATCAAAGATATGCTAATCATTTCATTTATCAACTGTAATATACATTTGCCATATATTTATTTTTATGTACAATAGTAATATTAAACTATTGCATTGAAGGTAAGACATATACAGTATATGTAGTAACTCAGATTAATTACTAATTAAAGGTTTTCTGACAAGAGAATAGGACTATATACATATATATATATGTATATTAGTATATTTATCGTTTATATTAGGTTTATTGTATAAGTAAAGTGTAATAGGGTATAGTACTAGGCTATGATATATATTTGACGGGGATGGCCCGGATATTCCGGCGAACTATCCGGTATCCGGCACTATCCGGCCAAGTTTTTTGACTATCCGGTATGCCGAGCAGTCCGGGATAGTCATTGTTTCCGGCCGCGGGATAGACCGGTTATAATTACTTTGTCTATCCCTATGCTGAGGTTATTCCTCGTGATGGGGGAATATGTCCAAATTAGCTTGTATTTATAGTGTAGGGTCATAGGTATATCGTATAATATGCTGGCTAGTTAGTATGAATATAAGCGAGCTCAGGTTTGAGATAGGTATAGTTGATGTACTGAGGTGTATTCGAGTCAATGCGTATAGTTCTATATATATAATGTCTGTAATGAGATAGTTAGGTAGAGTATATATGTATGATGATCATATATGTTCTGATAGTACTAGTATATGGTGATATGATGAGTTATATAGTATATCTGATCTAGGTATAGTTAATCAATATATGAACAGCTAGCGTGTTTGGTATGATATATTGGGGTATAGTATTATATACATATTCTGTTTTAGACGTTCGATGTTGGTATCCAAATGTTATATTTTTAGTTCATTAGTTATGTTTGAGCTGGTACAATAACAAGCGATTGTTATCAGTGAAATTTGGTGTGCTGACATTGTGTGTCTAACATTATAATTTCATATTAATAACGCTTAAGCTAAGAATGTTGTATAATAAGAGGAAAAGAATAAAAGTTATTGTGATTTCCAATACGGTTTCGTGCTATGCATTTAAGGCCATCAAGTTCTTGTTTAATGATTACTTATTGTTACGAAAAACCTTTAATTAAATACCTGAATGTCCAAAAAATACCGATCTGTTTGGTGTTGCTTGCCTAGGAGTATCAGAAGATGGCCCAACCGTGTAAAAAGAAATGTTTTGTGGGGCTATACATTTGGGCATTCCATCTGAAATTCCACAAGGTTTTTTTTTTGTAGTCCTCCCTAATGCGCGAGTTGCGGAAGTTAGAATTGCGGAATGGATGATAGGACATTGCCCGCGTACTGCAATGTTAGCAATTTTGTTGCAAATTATTGGCAAGATCGGCCAATTACACAACATTTTAGTTTGGTTTGGTATTTTCAGCAAATGTGCGGAATTCGGACTTAAGATGCGGGAACGCTTCACTCTGATATATTATATATAGTATTATATATATTAATTATTATTATATATATAATAGTATTATATATACTTACTGCCCAGTGCACAGTAGTAATAGGTAATATTAATGTGCATAATATAGTATATATTATATATATATAGTTATGATACTAGTATATAGTGTATATATAGTTGTAATAATATAATATATATTATATATATAGTATATTATAGTATATATATGATGACGTCACAACATTCCTCTACTTTATTAGGGATGTACCGATACGAGAAAAGAGGCCGATACCGATTACACCATGCATATCGCTATTTTTTTAGCGTGCCCGAGTAGACGATACTCGATACTTTAATGTAAATATTAATAAATGCACAGTAAGAAGATAGAACATGTGTTGTGGCAACTGCTAGGGTCACTCAGAATTGTCAAAGTTTCTGCGTGTACAAACAATAGCGTTACGTCATTTATATTTCAGTCATTTGGTTGTGGTCCTCAAGTATGATATTTTTTATAAAATTAAAGTAGTAACCTTAAGGAATAAAATTGCCAAATATATATTAAATGAACTTTTATAGGAGAGGTGTTTATTTAAAAAAATATTTCATTTCCATTTTCAGTAAGTATTACTAAAGTTTAGCTACTAGCTTTTCATGTTTTAACAATATTACAATTTACAAGAAGATTCTTAAACTAGCTACATATTAAAGAATAAAAAATAATGAAAGAAGAGACTCAATTAATCAGGCCGAAAGTTAAAATAAAAAAACGCTAATATTGCCAAAATGACATTAATAAATACTCCTTTAAGATAGATATCATTCAATTACTGCAAATTCGAAAATTCAACGAAATATGTGATGCAAAAACCCATTATAAGCTTTTTCACTAGTGATAAACGGTGGCGGAGGGACCGTGTCCTTTTTGGGGGTGTTCTACAATGTCCTACCTACACTATAATACGCTCTCTCTCGACTGAATGAAGGAGGTGCTGAAAATTATTTGCTGCAAGCACTGGTAATAATGAAAACTTGGCTCATTTTCATGCCACAGGCATGAAAAGGATTCTCTTTTGTAGCAGCATCTCATGTTTTCTGTAGAGCCTCAATTCTCCCTCTTTCGACAGACCAGGAAAATTTGAATTATCTTTGCTCCATGATGAATGAAGGTCTCTTCAGTTTTTATGATGAGGTTCCCTGGTGTGAGGGTTCCTTTGAAGGTGAAAGAGATGTCAGGGATGAAATTTTCGGCCATAACTTATCAAAGTCTAACATGTCCAAATCCTCATCTTCAGTAGGTTTGTTTGCTAAAAAGCACCATCGTCACTATCAGTTCTGTTGCCAGGGTTGCAGATAAGCAGCTTCCACTTCTCTGTCTTTTTGTTTTTTCTTTTTTTTTTTTTTTTTTTTTTGTTTTTTTGTCAGCGAGCAAGCCTCCTCGGTTATTGCTTATTTACTGCATGCTAGAAGTGGTTCAGGACCGTCCGGAGGTGCCATTAACTGTGGGGGTTTCAGCTAGCTTAAGGAATTGCTTATTAGAGACACTTTTATTTATTTTTTTTTTACAGTTGTCACGCGCCGGCTCCGGCAGAACCCTATTAGAAGGGTGGGTGTTGAACGCCATCAAAAATGCCATTTAACGCAATGTACGGCAGATGAGCTCAGACGCAAGCTTTAAAGTGAGGGAATTTAAATTGAGTAGGAAACACAGATGAGTGGAAGAGAGTTTCCACAGAACAGAGGTGCAGGAAAGGAAAAGAAGCACCGGCAGCGAAACCAGTCATGGAGCTTACTGACATCAACTCAAAAACTCAATGTGCGACACGCACCTGCGTTGTGCTGACGAGTGGCGTCGTAAAGGATGGTGGTGAGCGCGAGTGGAATAGAGGTCTCTCGAGCATCGTTGCCTCTACAGTACCTATAGAAAAGGGAATAAGAGTACCAACAATCGCGCCCGCAATGAATAAAGGTTCAAGTGAATCTAGGAGAAGGTGATATCTGTAGGACAGTTTATAAATCTTTTGGCCCTTTGACTCGACCCTAATCAAAAAGCTGGAATGAAACCAAGCCCGTCCGCCCCACAGATATGAAGAGCAGTATCATACAAGGGGGATGAGAAACCGCTTGTATAGGTGGGTAATCTGAGAAGAGAAAAAAAAAGTCTCGCACTCAAAATAGAAATCCCAGTTTCTTTGAGGCCACCCTAGCAACCACTGTGATATTGAGGTTTTCAAAACATTTTTTTGGTTATGTTAGGGGCCGAAGGATGTTATTATTGTCACGAGGAGTAGACGAGGAGGAACCCTCGAAAAGATAGAAAGTTAAGTGTCCTAGAGAGAGGGTTAGAAAGTGTTAGAAGTTGGGTTTTTAAAAGAATTAAATTTCACAAGCTTGAGACGAACCAACCCTGAAATTCTTATCCAGATCTGCGAGAATAGAATCGGATAGAGTTAAGACGAGAGGCAATTCTAGAAGTAAACGAAGAAGGGAGCAAATTGATATGGAGTTGAAGATGAGAGGGTCAAGTATCGACATTATGAGTGCGATAGAGGTTAGATGGTGCAGGTGAGAAGATCATTGTAGTGGATAAGAAGCAGGAATAAAGTAGGAAGTAAAAGACACATAGAACCCGGAGGGAACACCATCTTATTGGACAGAAAAAAGAAGGAAGCTCGCCCATCAACAACAGCCTACCATTGAGCGATTTGAAAGAAAAGCAGACATAAGTAAGCAAAGAGAAGAAGGAAACCGAAAAGAAGGGAGCCTTGGAGAGCAGTGACGCGTGCATACCCGGTCAAATGCTTTGGATATGTTCAAGCGCCACCAACACAAGGTCTTCCCGTAGTTCTAAGGACGGGGAAAAGCCATAAATCTGTTAAATAGGAAAGTAATTCGCCAGTAAGATCTCGACCACCGAAAGCCGTACTGGTAAATGGAATGAGTTTCCAGAGTTTCAGATAATCTAAGAAGTGAAGAGTTGAGAAAGGTTTCAAAGATTTTTTAGAAGAAGAAATACAAAGTGAGAGCTATAGGGCGATAGTTAGAAGGGATCAGAGCAAGGCATCATTTTATTACGGAATAAGGTTGGAACATATTTGCGCGTTTGTTCAACACTGGAGGGAAAGTGCTAGTATTGGAGGACATGAGAGAAATATAGTGTGAACGAGGGGTGGGGTCTAGCACGGAAGCATAGCACTCCTCAAAACTCGGAGAGGAATGCCATCCGGGCACCCGCTCCTAACGTCGATAGGTTCAAGATAGCTCATGGCACCAGATCAATGAAATGACAGTAAAGGCATAGACACCTGAGAAGGAGAAGGAGGAGGAAGATGAATACAGAATCGTCAGGGTTGGAATTAGAAGGAAAATAGAGCCAAAGAGGGATGATTGGCTTGGTTCAGTTGGAGTAGGTAACAACGAGAAATCATCAGAGCCGAATAGAGGAATGAAAGGTATGATTTACAGAGAGTTGTTAGAGATGGTTTGAGCAAGTGGCCAAGAGATTTGTCAGTAAGGAGAACCAAGGAGATTAGCCGCATTTTCGTTTATTGAAAGTCCGCTTTGCTCGCTGAAGAGTATCCCTGCAGACCGATTTCTATGCTGAATGAAAATTGGCAGAGTGATAAGGAGAAGCGAGAATTTTTCCACACACCCGATAAGTCATTGTCTCTAGCCTGAATGGCGCCAGGGAAGCAATGCAACGATCGCACATCGGATTTTTCGGGTGAAGGGAGAAAAAGATTTAGTGCCAAGAAGTGTAATGAACCGTGCTTTACATCGCCATGTCAACAATTTACAGTTTTTCACCTACCTTTTATCGGCAGAATGGCGTGAAGCGTCTTAGAGAGTCATAATGTTCAGTCACTTCAATTATACGTTTACGTAGAATTCCTCAATGCCCCCAATTCGGCCCCGATCAAAGTGCCAGAAAAACGGCATAGGGCAGGATGGAGATGTTGGGAGAGAAAGTTATTAAAATAAGTGATATAAGGTTGTGGTCAGATTTACCGATAGAAGCGAAAGAGTTGATGTATTTATAGAGAGAAGACTAGTGGTGAAACAGGTAGTGTGTGTTCAAGAATTGGTTTGGGACGATCCGGAATGTGGGTGTGTTCTTAACTGCTTAATTCATTTGCTCCCAGATTTGGTGAAGAATACTGAATGATTCGCTTCCTCCCCACCTAAATCAGTACGAGAGGAACCCAACGATTCAGTGTTTTTGTGTACAATTGAAAAATCCCACAAACATGCATTTACCATTAATGTATTTTGGATGAGAAAATATCACAGTCTCGGTGAGAAAGTAAGTAAGGTAAAGTCAAAAAAGGGCAGTGAAAATCTGTTCTTGTTAGGAGAACAGTAGCGAAACATAAGATTATATTTTTGTGGGTAGAAGGTAGAGCAAAGATGTTTAAGCCACAGAACAGTCGGAAGTTAGAATCGAGATTTCTCGTGGAGACGTGTTATTAGGAATGTTATATTTACATAGCGGCACACGATCTCGCCCCTTTCAAACGGAATTATTAAAATAGGTTATAGTTTTGGATATATTTAAACGATTGGAGAAGATGAGCTTCTTCGCCATACTGGTCTCAGACAAGAGCATAAAATTAGGTTTAGAGTTAGAGAGGTAGTATTCCATGGATGCCGAGTTAGAGTGCAAGCCATTGATGTTGGTAAGTCAAGAGAGAAAGGCCACGTCTGTGCAATCTGAATAATCATATCAACGCAATCACGCACTAGGTGGAGCTCTACGCACACCGCACACGCACTAATGCAGCGTATCGGCAGATCACAGGCACCATCGGTTGATTTGGTGTGTTTTGTTGCGCTGTGATTTTTGCTTTCCAACGCAATCACAAAAAAAAAAACAGACAGAAACAAATAGAAAAAATTACGAAGGAGAATTGAGGAAAATTTATTCGTACGCTAAAAACTAAATTTTAAAACGAAAGAACCCTATTTACAGCATCTAAAATCTGAATAATCCAGAAAGTTAAAAACAACCAGCGCCTCACGACGCTCTCGAACGAATTGCGTAACGAAAAAAAATACTATGATCAACTAAAAAAGAAATAAATCTGTATAAATTATAATAATGCCTGTCCAAATAGGTAATTTTACGCAAAAAGACCAAGTTGGAGAAACGCTAAAAATCAAGTTAAAAAAAAAAAATCGAGAAAAAAAACAATAACTTTGGTACTAGCTACTTATCGGAATTAAATTTATTATTGCATCTATAAGTTCTCCATAATTTTTCACCAAAAGTAAGAAGTATCGGCTAAGTATCGGCCATTTTACCCGATACCGATACCGATGTACTGTTCATACCTATACTAATACCATCCGATACCGATACCCGATACGATACTAATCGGTACATCCTCATATGATATTCATATAATATAGTGGTCCTCAGCGAGTTTATGTTACAGGGGCGGTGGTATCACCGTACAGGATGTTAAGGTATGAAAATGTGTAAGAAATATAAGTTCGATTAATTATTTAATTCAGTAAGGAGGATGGGATATGTTATCGTTGTGTCTGCGCACAGGCGGCAATATTACGAAA
>JABUQX010037100.1:7500-13106 GCA_015478945.1 Trachelipus rathkii | reverse complement strand
GAATTTCTTTACTACTACAAAAAGTTGATTGCGACTTAACTGAAGCATGTGACCATGTCAATAATGTGGTTACTCTCATGCAAAACTGGCGATCTGATGCAGATTCCATTTTCAAAAGTATTTTCACTGAGGCCACCAATCTAGCTTCCCAATTAAACGAAACAATTTCGATTCCTCGACTTACTCTCCGTCGAGTGCAGCTTTCATTTAATGCAACACCTGAAAATTATTACCGAATGTTTGGTTTTATTCCATTTTTAGAAACATTCATTGAAGAATTGCAACATCGATTCAGTAAACATAGTGTTCATCTCTGTAATCTACAAAAATTTATTCCTCGTCGCTGTTTTGATTTATCATCGTTTTCTGAACTACATGATTGCTTAATATTTTATGAAACATTTCTTCCTAATCTAAATAATGTAAACATTGAATCGAGTTGTGGAGACAGAAATGGAGTGAAATAGATAGGAACGATAGGCCAAATACTGCAATAGACGCATTACCTACGTGCAATCCTACATTGTATCCTAATATATGGAGGCTCCTGCAAATTTTAGCTACACTACCTGTTTCAACGGCAACACCTGAACGATCTTTCTCAACATTAAAACGCCTAAAAACTTATCTCAGAAATTCGATGGGACAAGAACGTACAACAGGATTGGCATTACTTAATATATACAACGAAATTGATGTCAGCCCCGAAGAAGTCATAAACATTTTTGCGAAAAGTTCTAGAAGGAAAACATTTATATTGTAAGGTAAGTTATTTATTTATATTATATATATATATATATATATATATATATATATATATATATATTATATATATATTATTTTTAAAGATAAATATATTATATATGTATTATATATTATATATATATATATATATATATATATATAACCCCCCCCGAAATTCCTTCACGCTACGCTATGCTATATATATATATAATATATATATATATATATATATATATATAATATATATATATTATATATATATGATATATATATATAAATAATATATATATTTACATACATGCATATATATATATATATATTTATTTATATAATTATGTATTTTGTATATAATCATATAAATATATATAATATAAATATATATATATATATATATATATATATATATGTATATATATATATATAATATATAATTATATATATATATATTATATATAATATATATAAATATATACAATATATATATATATAATATGAAATATATAAATATATATATATATATATATATATATATATATATATATATATATATATATATATATATATATATATTGTAAATTTATATATATGCGTATATATATTATAATATATATAATATATATATATATATATATATATATATATATATATATATATATATATATATAATATATATATATATATATATATATATAATATATTATAATATTTATATATATATATATATATATTTATATATATAATTATATATTATAATATATATTATATATATAATTATTTTGATAAGAGAAAAAATGATAGTTATATATATATATATATATATATATATATATATATATATATATATATATATGGGGTGCAAAGTCCAACTCCGCGTCCCCGTCGTGCACCCCGGGCAACGAGGACACCAGGAGGTGTCCTCGGCTAAAGGAGCTATGGCTAGGGCAGGATAGGCCTAGCAAGCCACTTCCCGAAATAAACTGCTTGCAGAACTCAAGCGCAAGCCTCGGAAGCCGGACAGAACTTGAGACGAACTTCGGCGAGATTTACGGACAAGGAATCTGGAAAACACTTTCAAGAATTATAGGTGTGTGCCACGATAAATGTGGGTACCTATGGAGAAAAAGAGGAGGAGATAATAGATATTATGAAGGAGAGGAAGATAGATATGTTGGGGATGGCGGAGATGAGAGTGAGGGGGTGTGAAGAGGGTAAAGAGATGGGAGAAGGATTTGTTCTGATGTATAGTGGGGTGAGAGAAGGAATAAGAAAGCATTGTGTCTGAATTAAAGTGGGACCAAGACTGTCATCATGTATACAGAGAGTAAAAATTATAAATGAGAGGTTGATGATGTGCGTATTGAAGATAGGCCGGATAAAATATAGAATATACCAGATATATGCACCACAACAGGGGCACTCAGAGGAGGAAAAAACTAGATTTATGGAATTGATGGAGGAAGAGGGGAGAGGTGGGATGATGAGGTTGGTGAGAGGTGCGTGTTGATGGGAGATTTCAACGCTAGAGTAGGAAAGAGAAGAGAGATGGAGAGAGTATTGGAACCATTTGGAGAGGATACAAGAAACATGGAGGGAGAGGCGTTGATTGATTTTTGTGTGAGAAACGACCTAAAAATTATGAACACTTTTTCAAGCCTAGAGAGTCTCACATCTTTACGAGGTATAGATGGAATCATTTAACGCAACAATTCGATCAAAAATCGGTGATAGACTACATGATAGTCTCCGATAAAAGGATGGTAAAGAATGTAAAGGTGATCCCGGGAGTGTCCTTGGATGCGCATCATATGGATGGGGGTGCGGGCAGAAGTAAGGGGGAGGGAAAGGAGTAAAAATGGGAAAAAGCAGGGGGAAAGGGAAAGGGCAGTGGATCAGCAGTGGGAGAAGTTGGCAGAGCAAGAAACGAGACGAAATTATGAACGGGAAATGCAGGAAACCCAAAGGAATGGAGAAGAAAAAGAAGACTTGCAGGATGTCATCAAAGAAGTGGCAGAGAAAACTCTTGGTAAAAGATGGGTAGGAGGTACTAGGAAGAGATATACACCATGGTGGAACGAAAAAGCGAAAAAAGCAATTAAGGAAAAAACAGGGAAAATGAGGAAGTGGCTAAGAAGAACAGCGGCAGCAAGGGAGGAATATGTTACAGGCAAGGAATGAGGCAGAGAGAATAAAGAGGAGGGCAAAAAAGCATGGGAGACCGACGAGAATGGCAGGAAAATAACGATAGATGTGCGGCGAAGGGAAAGAAAAAAGCTATTTAAGGATGGCGAAGGCGTATAGAAAACCAAAAACCGTAACTAGAAATATAAAAGATAGAAAAGGAGAGATTCTTGTGAGACCGGAAGAAAGAAATGATAGATGGACCGAATACTATGAAGATCTGCTAAATGTAGAATACAGAGAACAAGAGGAAAAAGCTGCAGATCAGACGAGGAAGGAGTAAAGCTCCAGGAGAGGATGGAGTGGCTGTGGAGTTGGTGGTGGAGGGAGGAGAGGAGCTGAGAGGGAGAATCATCAGTTTGATGAACAGGTGTTGGAGAGAGGGAAAGGTGCCGGAAAGGTGGCAAAGCAATAATAATACAGATATATAAAGGGTTAAAGGAGATGCAGGAAGCTGTAATAAATTATAGAGGTATTTCACTGATGGACCATCTGGCGAAAATATACAAAAGAAGATCAGTACGGATATAGAAGAGGAAGAGGAACGACGGACCTTTTATTCAAACTGAGAATGGTCTCGGAGAAGATGCTGGAATATGGCAAGAGATTATTGTAGCGCTTCAATCGATCTGGCAAAAGGCATTTGATTCGGTGCCAAGGAAAAAGCTTTGGAGAGCTATGGAGAGGAATTATGGATGCAATAGAAAGTATGTATGAGAAATGCAGTTGCAATGTTAGAACTGAGTGCGAAGAACGATAGATGGTTTGAGGTGAAAACAGGAGTGAAGCAGGGGAGTGTTTTACGCCACTGCTGTTTATAATTATTTAGACGTGGTGATAAGGAAAGTGAAGGAGAGACTGGGAGAATTTGAGGGGGACATAATGGCATATGTTTGCGGACATCTGGCATGTGGAGCGAGAGAGAGGAAACGATTCGAGAGGTGGTGGAGTTGTTTACGAGGGAGCTGGAGGAAGCAGGGATGAAGATGAACGTACAGAAGACAGAGATATTAAAAATAACCGGAGGAAATGAGGAGGGGATGAGGAGATTGGTGAGAAGAGGAGGAGGGTTGAGGCTGTAAATACCTGCGATTATCTCGGAGGATGTTTTAACAGAAGGGGGGGAAGTGGAGGAGAGATTACACGAAGCATGGAGAAGTATGGATTAGTTATGAGAAAGCGGTATACCCATGATGAAAGATAGAAACATCGGAAAGGTTAAAAAAAAAAGGTGATTTTTAACAGTATACTGACTCCGACACTGTTGTACGGAGGCGGAAAACAGTGGACAAACACGAGAAGAAGGAGAGTAGAATACAAAGCGGCGGAGATAATGGTATTAAAAACTATTGATTGAAAGAGTTGGAGAGACAGGGAATAAGGAACGAAGTAATTAGAGAAGATATAGGGGTGAAGAAGATAATACTGAAGATGGATGTGGGGAGATTGAGATGGTGGGGAAATCTGGAGAGGATGGAGCAGGACAGAATGCCGAAAAGAAGATGGGAATGGACACCAGAGGGCAGAAGATCAAGGGGAAGACCGAAGAGAGATGGGCGGAGTCGGTGGAGGACTCTCTTTGGAAAGATCGTCAGCTACCAAAATGAGAGCTGAAGAGAAGAGGGAATAGTGCAGGAGAGGATGTCTGAGAAAGATGGCTGGCGCTGTCTGACAGATGAAGATCCTTTCCACGGAGAGGAATAGTAAGAATAAGTAATATTGCATATATATATATATATATATATAAATATTAATATATATATATATATGATATATATATATTATATATATATATATTATAATATTAATATATATTATATAATATATATATATATATATATTATATTAAATATATATATATATATATATATATAGTATTATATATATATATATATTGTGTGTGTATGTGTTGTGCGTATATGTTTGTTTTTATAAGTTCATAAAGGCTATCCATCCGGTGGAAAGCCAAGACCATTCAATAACAATTACTAGACGTTAACTTGATTATTGAAGTGGAATTAAATTAATTAGGGCTAAACAAGCTGCCAAATTAGTTTGACTCTTTTGGACTTTTTTGAAAGATTCGAGAAGGAAAATGATCGAATGATTCGACCGTGAAGAGAGGAAGAATCGAATACACTTGGGTGACGATCAGCGGAATTTTGATGGGGAAAATATTTCATGTCTTTTTTTCTTTTCTTTGCTTTCAGAGTTTTTTTTTTTTTTTCCTTTTAATTAAAAAGGAAAAGAGTGAAAAAGTCTTTTTAAAGAAGATTTTGGAATTTTAATAATTTTGTTTCTTCATTTCGGGGACAAAATCAATTTTATTTTTCATTTTCGTGATTGCTTTCAGCAAATAGCTTCAGTGCTGATTTGAACGCAAATATTATTATTATTATTATTATTATTATTATTATTATTATTATTATTATTATTATTATTATTATTATTATTAAAATTATTTATGAACGCAAATATTATTATTATTATTATTATTATTATTATTATTATTATTATTATTATTATTATTATTATTATTATTATTATTATTATTATTATATTATTATTATTATTAAATCTTGTTAAAACAACATCAACGACATCATCATTAATGATAATAATAATAATAATAATAATAATAATAATAATAATAATAATAATAATAATAATAATAATAATAATAA
>JABUQX010037100.1:0-2500 GCA_015478945.1 Trachelipus rathkii | reverse complement strand
ACATATCAAGGCTTTGATCGGTATGGCTTGCGTCACTACTCTCTAAGTCCCTTTCCTTTGGGTTTCCTCCTTTCTCTTTGCTTACTCTAGTCAAGTTTTTCTCTGGTCGCTCCATATCAGCACTCGCTGTGGAGCGACTCTTCCTCCTTTACTATAATTGTGGTGTTCCTCAAGTTCTGTTTTATCTCCAACTTTATTCTTAATTTTCTTCAACGATCTCCCTCAGCTTGTTCTTCTAACTCTGTTCACTCTTATGACGACGACTCAACTCTCCATTCTTCACTCATCAAATCTGCTTCCTCTTTTGCATCTGAGTTGCCTCTCGTCTTCAGCTTTCGATTCTATTCTTGCCAATCTGTGAGATTTCCCGGTGGGGCCGCCGCAAACCTTGTGAAATTCAACACTTTGAAAACTCACTACTTTACATCTCTCCTCTCAAAAACACCTCCTAACTTTCCTATTTTCTTCGATGGTTCTAACATCTCACCTGCTGACAACTCAAACATTCTTGGTCTGAACATGAACAAAAAATTGTCTTGGAAACCTCATATCACAAAGGTTGCTAAGGCGGCCTCAAAGAAGCTGGGAGTTCTGTTCAGGTTGTGGGAATTTTTTTCTTCTGCACAGCTGCTCCAGTTATACATGGGCCTTATTTGCCCTTGTTTGGAATACTGTTCTCACATCTGGGGGGCTCCAGCTCCACCCTTCTATTGGATAGAGTTGAGTCTAAAGCTAAGAGACTAATAAACAGTCCCCTACTTTCAAATTCTCTTGACCCTCTATATATGCGACGTGACGTTGGCGCACTATCTCTTTTCTATAAGTACTTCAACGGTAGATGCTCAGGAGAGTTGGCCGCTCGCATTCCACCTCCATTGCGTCTCCCTCGTAATACAAGGGATGTCATGCTCTCGCATGAATTTTGCGTGAGCATTGAAAATCCCCAACTCGTTCGTTGTGGTGCCTCCTTCTTTCCAGCAACTTTCTGTTGTGTGGAACTCCTTACCATCTTCTGTTTTTCCAACTGCCATTTAATCTTCCTCTCTTTAACCCATGTCTGGCTCACCTAAGAAATTTGCGTTAGGCTTGGGCTTGGCGTGGTTTTCATGGTAGTTTTATTTCCTTCCCCCTCATTGAAAAGGGCCCGTGAGTGGTGGCGTAATCAGAAAAAAAAAAAAAAAAAAAATCCGCATCCGCAACAAAATGGAACATGCGCACCCCATTCCTGCATCAGCAGTTCACGACTTTGAAACAACGCATTAGCAGATACTAAATGCGAATGTTGCGGATATATAAAATGTTGAAAGTTATTTATTTGTTTTCTAGTCCTTAATTAATTTTTTGAATAGTATGAATAAGAAACATATATATATATATATATAATATATATATATAATATATATATATATATATATTATATATATTTATATATATATATATATATATATATATATATAATATTATATATGCTATTATAAGCTGTTTGACCCCAGGAGAAAAAAATCAATCATTAATTGTATCGATTATTTTATAATTTTACGGTAAATACATTAAAATTTTTGGCGTAACCTAACCTAACCTAACCTAACTTTACTTAACTTAACCTAAACCTAACCGAACCTAACCTAACCTAACCAAACTTTACCTAAATTAACCTAAACCTAATATTTACGGAGTCAACCACTTATAAATGTCATATATTTATATTATATATATATATATATATATATATATATATATATATATATATATATATATATATATATATATATATAGTATATATATATAATATATATATAAGATATATATATATATATATATATATATATATATATATATATATATATATATATAGTATATATATATATATATATAGTATAATATTTATATGAGGAATATATGAAGAAGCCCTAATCGAATAGAGGTGTTATTATTAAATATTTCATTATCGCAAAACTATCACCTTTACACTTTTAATAATTTCATTTTAGAGCCTATCTAAATACCTTCATACTTATCACTATCAATGGTTAAACTCATTCTGAACAAAAACAGAAGCTTCCTTCCAATTGCCTAGCCTCGTATCGGTATTAATCTGATAATTTTTTCTTCTTCGATCAAATAATATATCGTGTTGATCGTTGATTCCCTCATCAATGTTCGAATCTTGGTTTTAACTACATGACTCAAATTAATTCTTTTTCAAGATTTCTCTTGTTTTATTTCACTGTGGTGTGGTTTTCTTCGCCCTTTAATGCAGCGTTTTTTCTCCAATTTTTTTTTTGTTATCTTTTCGCAAGGGTCAGGATTGTCAACATTCATTACTGCTACAGAGTTTCCATGTAATTTTATTAAGAGGTTGGTTCATTATCCTCTAGCAACCATATGCTGAGCAGACCGCTTGATATATATATATATACCCCTATATATATATTATATATATATTTATATAATATATAATAATATATATATAATAAATTATATATATATATATCTCTCT
>JABUQX010037099.1:20000-35852 GCA_015478945.1 Trachelipus rathkii | reverse complement strand
GATATATACTATTAGATATATAATAATATTATAATATATAAATATATAATTATATATATTAGTATAATATATATATATTAAAGATATATTTATATAATATATTATATATATAATAATATATATATATATATAAACATATTTTAAAACTTAGTGGATATTTGTAAATTATATAATGTATAGATTAAATCTATGTGGATTATAATATAATATATATATAAAATATATAATATATATATATATTAATTATATATATATATATATATATATATATAGTATATAAATATATATAATATTAATATATATTTATATATATAATTATAATAAATATATATAACAATATAATACGATAAGGTATAAGGATTTATTTATGATTATATTAAATATGATCTTCAAAATTCTCTAATATTCTTTATTCTGCAATTGTTTTATTTGGTCTGCACTGAATATCAACGTTACGCCTTCCTATATTAAACAGCTTGGGCAACCGCCCAAAGGAATCACAACGAAATTACGGAGAATAATGGTTAAAGAATCCAGCAGCATAAAAGCACAAAGCTAGTTGACTAAGCCATATATGAAACAAAAACACATTAAAATAAAAAATAAAATCTAATAAATATAGTAATTGGTAATTACTGCTTCATTATCTATTGATTGATTTATTTTTCCATTTTGGGGGGCTAAACCCCTAAAAACGGTCTTCCATACATATATGGTTATATATTTTTTAGTATACTATTATTACATATTGCCCCCCCTGCACCTCCTCCTACACCCATTGTACTATATATATATATATAAATATATCATAATCTAATAATATATATATATAATATATATATATATATATATATAAATAATATATAGATTATAATAATATATGAAGTAATATATATTAATATAATATATATATATTATATTATTATAATATATATTTATTATAGATAATGATAAAAATACAAACTTAAGATGAACCCTTAAACCTTGATGTAGTCCCACAAACTATCAGTGATTTTAAGACGCCGAGACTGACTGCTATTTCTAAACAAAAAAAATGGTAGCCATCTTGTTTTTTTATTGTCGCCATATTTTCTTGTTGTACTAAATGAATAATAAATGTTTAATATATGTAAAAACACCTGTTAAAAATTATGCATTTTCGTATTTAAAATATTTGTGCGCTTTTTTTTATCTTTTTAAGTAGATGATAAAATAATATAAAATTTAAATTTTTTATTAAAAATCTAGGCAAGAAGTCGATAAATTTTTTACCGTGTCCCAAAATGTAATGATGATATTCGAAATAATAATAAATGCTGCTACTACATATAATAATAATTAATAATAATTAAGAAAATAAAATATAATAATAGAAAATTCTACAATAAAATTAAAAATAATTCGTGTCCCAATAATTAATAATAATGATAATGATAATAATAATATATAATAATAATAATAATAATAATTTAATAATAATAATAATAATAATAATAATAATAATAATAATAATAATAATAATAATAATAAAAACACTACTTTTACTACTACTACTGCTACTAATAATAATAATAATAATGATAATATAATAATAATTGCTGCTACTGTAAATCAAAGAAGGAAGAAACTTCTTAGACTCTTAGAGAATTGTACTCTAAGAATACCCCAATACCCGTGAGGTACGAGTTTTCTTTTTAAATAAATAATATAATTTCATATGACTATGAAGCTTATACCAACGTTAAGTTAGATTAAATCCTATGAACTAGTGGAAATTTAATTAGCTTAGTCTATAACCTAACGTAGTTTAACCTACTCAACATCAACTTAATCGTTATGAGGACCATAAAAGTATACTGAGGACCAGGAGAACCATGAAAGTATTGAGAAGATCATATAGGACCAAAAAGAGAAAAGTTATTTCAACTCATTTTGCAAAAGCAAAACTGATTCCACTTGTATGGAATATGTATATATATATATATATATATATATATATATATAAAATATATAAAATATTTTAATTAATATATATTTATATATATATATAGTTATATATATATATATATATACTATATATATATTAATATTTATACTTCCTATTTCGATAATTGAATGAGTTATATTATGATATATATTATTTAATTATTAATATAATTTATAATAGATTATATATATATTAGAACTGAATATAAATTAATATATAATAATAGTATACTTATATATATATTATAATATATATATGCTATAATATATTATATATAATAGTATATATTATATATATTAAGTAAATAAATATATTTATATATATTATAAAATATATAATGGAATCCATCTATATATTATTGTCTAAATTAATTGATCTGTTATTTTATACCATAATATATTATATATTATATATAAGTTATAATATATATTATATATAGTAAATATAAATATTCATACATATATAATATATATAACTATATATATATATATATTAATCATAATATTTTCTATAATTAAATATTATATATATAGATATAACTATAAATAATAATATAAATATTATCTATTATATATAAAATATAAGTACTATATATATTATAATATATAATATAAAATTATATTATTAAATATATATATATATTAAATAACTAAATTCCATCTATATAGCTAAATATTACCACATAATGTACAAAAACAAGTCATTTTTTTACTTATCTATGCATTAATTTTATAGTATTAGTCATCTCTTTTAATACTACCTATATAAATATTGAATATAGTATCATCGTATCTCTGATAGCACATCTTCAAAAAGATGTCCAAAGATAAAAAAGAAAAAAATATAACAAACGAATTTTAAAATATTTCTTTTTTAGACAAAAAAATTCTGGAAGATCACTTTTATAATAAATCTTTCGGATAGAAATGTTTTGAATATTTACATTGTTCCAATTAATCGTAAGGACATTTTTTTGCCATTTAAATGAGGACATATGATGAGCTTATACTTTCTTCTAAATAAACGTAACTGTGAGTAATAACTCTTGCAAATAAGACTTCCTTCTATCGTTCCTCAAACCAAAATCTGTTTAACTTTCTAAACTCCATAATAGAGCACTTTTTGCCCTTAAATTCCATTTTCTACGATATATATATATTATAGGTATTGTGTTTGTTGTTTTAATAATCTTAATAATTAAATTAAAATACATAATATATATATATATATATATTATATATATAATATAATAATAATAATATAATATATATATATATAGATAATATATAATATAGATATATATTTATATATATATATATATATATATATTATAATATATATTATATATTAATATATATATATATATATTATAATATATATATATATGATATTTATAATATAATATTACTATATATACTTAATATAATATATTAAATATAATATAATTATTAAGATTAATAGTAAGAGTATTTCATAAGTATACATTAAGAGTTGGTGCAGTAGAGAATGGTGCTTTGTAAGAGAAACCGAAGTGAAGAAAAAAGATGATGAAAATCAATATTATGGTGGAATTTCTACAGATGAAATCAGAATTGAAAGTTAGGGGTATGGTTGAGGAAAGAGAAAAGGAGGGAAGTGGAATAGATATTAAGAGTGAGAAAGTATAGAGTGATAAAGGAAAGTATGTCTGAGAGCAACTGGGCGATAATTCATGTCGCATGTGAAATAACGATGAAATCTGAGCAAATCAAGTACGCAAAACGAAGGGGAAACCTTTTGTAGTTATCCATGAGAAGCATGTGGCATGTGCTAAAGTAGGGGGAAAGTCAAGAATGCAATAGTAGAATGTGGATCGCGAATTGAAACGGCTAATGCAACGGTTGAAAAATAAAAAAAGAGGCGTGATTGAATTTGAATGTGCTAAATGTCAATGATGAGGTCTTGAAAAAAAAGTATATGGAAATATACAAGGGACAGAAAAAGAGACCTTAACAAGTTGCAACGCCGAAGAAACAAGGTAAGATGAACAATTTGAGAGGCATGAATGGGGACTACTTAAGAAAATACACGAAATTCTTTCTAAAGGAATGTGCTGATAAGGTTAATGGTCAAAATTTGTAGTACATAGATAAAAAATATGGATTATTCGATACGATTGAATGGATGGTGAGGAAGTTTGATGACACTTCGAAAAATTGCACAAACAATTGGCAGATAATAAGATTAGTAATAGTGAATGGTTTTTATGGGTTTGATGTTTTCTTCTGTAAGTAGCTCGAACTAGGATTGTTGGGGACAGAGCTGTCAAATATGTATGTATGAAGATAGTTTAAAGACATTGTATTAAGCCGCAAATATCTTTAAGAATTTTTAACTTAATAATCAGTTTTTTAAAGATTTATGGCACTATAATATAATACATATAAACTTCCTATATAAATTTATAGATATATTTACATATATATTATTCATACTATATATATATATATTATATAAAATATAGAGCATTCATTATCATTATATTTATTAAATTATATTTACTATTTGATATTTAAATAATTCAATTTATTTAATAAATATATTTAATTCTTATCAATCTATATTTTCAACTATTTATCTATATATCTCGAATCCTTTTTATAACATATGTACTTACCTTTAACATAACATAACATTAAATAACATAATATCTCATATTTTAGTTTATATATATATTATATATATAAATATATATATATACTACTATAATATCATGATATATATATATATATTAATATATATAATATATATATTATAGATATACTATATATTAATACTTTAATTATATATTAATATATATATATATAATATATATATATATATATATATATATTAATATATATAATATATATATAATATATACTATATTTATATATATAATATAACTATATATATAAAATACTATTATAATATCATTATTATAATGTATACTATATATATATATAATAATAATATTATAATAATATATATATATATATATATATATATATATATATATATTATATAATATAATAATATATGATATATTATATAATATATATATATATATATATATAATATAATATATATAATTATATATAACATAAATATAATATAAATATTAATATTATATTATATAATATATAATATATAATATATATATATATATAAGATATATATATATATAAAATATAATATATATAATAATATATATATATATATATAGTATAATTATATTAATATATATTAGATATATATATATATATTATATATATATATATAATATAATATATATAATATTATATAATATATATATATTCATTATAAATAATATATATTACAAATATATATTATATATTATATATGATATATATATATAAAATTATATATATATATATTTAATATATATAAAAGTATATATATTATATAATACATATATATAATTATATATAATATATATATAATTATATAAATATATATATAATATATATATATAAAATATATTATGTAACTAATATATATATTATATATATATAATATATATATATAAAAATATAATATATATAATAATATAATATATATATATATATTATATATAAATAATATATATATATATATATATATATTATACATTAATCCTATTGGCACCAAAAAATTGTCTACCGTGGTCCGGGTGGTGGTCGGTAGACAAATTGTTTATGTCCATTACATTTTGCCAAATTTTTTTTATTACACAATTGAAATTGTTTCATAACTTTTATCAGTCAATAGATGATTCATAACTTTTTCTGCTTCATTCTCGAGTTTTTAGTTTTCACTTTCCTTCTTTTAGATCATTCAATTATCTCATATAATTTTCATGAAAATCTTATGGGAACATTGGGAAATTTCATAACTTTTTCAAGATCATTTAGACTTTTATATTTTTTTATTTCTTTTTCGGCTAATTTTTTGGCAATTTAATAATAATAAATAATTAATTTTTGATTTGCTCTTTGTTGTTTTTTTTTTTTGACATTATTTATTTAACTTTTTTTTAATTTTTTGGGCTAACCTAAATCTAACCAACTTACCAACCAACCTAATTCTAAAATCATAACAAAAGCTTGACCTAGACTAATCTGACCAGCCTAATAAAACTTAAAAAAAAAAAAAAAAAAAAAAAAAAAAAAAAAAAAAAAAAATTATATTAATATTATTATTGAAAATCTTCTAAAATCTCATTGAAACGTACTATCTGAAGGCAAAATAATCTCATAAACCCATTATTAACAAAGATCAAAGATATGACTGGGGCAATAAAAGAGAAATATTTATAAATATATTAATAAAAATAAAATATCGTATATATAATAATATACTATATATTATAATATAAATATATATACATAATTATATATATATTATATATTATATATATAATATAATATATATATATATATATATATATATGACGAGTTACGTAACCCCCCAAACACGAACGGAGGTCGACAAAAAAAATCACAGGTTAGCCATCTAATGATACATAATTAGATGCTAGGCGAAATGAGATTTTTTGTTTATTTTTTACCTTTCAGGGCGAAAATTTAATTTAGGTATTAAGTCTATGTTCAGGTTTATAGGTCTGTTAGGTGTATATAGTAGGTGGGTTAGGCTAAGTTAAATTAGGAAAGGTAGTTAGTATTAAAGTTATATAGTTGTAGGTAGTCAGTATCAGTCAGGTCAGGTCAGGTCAGACCTTCAAAATTCACTCCGCCCCTAAAACATCTATTTATTTATCATAGTGATGTGTGAAATTTTTTTTATTTGATCCGAGCTCCCGTTGCGTGTGGGCATCAGAAGAACTTTTACCTATATATAAAATATATATAATATAATTATAATTATTATTATAATATATATATATATATATTATAATATATTAAATATAAAGTTAAATAATAATATTCTCTTTTAATGTTCCCATTCATATCCTTGATCTTTTTAAAAATGGAGATTCTGACGAATTATTTTCGTTCATAAACGGTTTTCAATTTGAATTTAAGATGATAATATATATATTAATATATAATATATAATATATATATATATAATATATATATATATAAAATATATAATATATAATTATTATATATATATATATATATATATATATATATAGTATATATATATATATATATATATATATATATATTATATATATATAATATTATGGAGCCAATAGCTTTCGCATACATACTACTAACTTCTTGATATGATTAGAAAAAATCTTCGGCTACTAGGGGCTGCATTATCATTGGAAGATCATCCACTAAAATCCTGATCATCACAAAAACAGAAAGTGAAAGAATCCTTTTCTTTTGTTCGCGCCGTAAGAGTTGAATCATCAGCCTAATCTGGTTCGTGCTAGTTATTTGTTACGCATGTTATTATAGATGTGTAATAAGTTAAATTAGCATGCGGGACATACTTTTTGATACGAATGTTAAATACAACGAGACCATAGAGCGCTAAATGACGGAAGATAGATAGGACTTCTATGCCTGCTCTTCTGCGATATGGACCACTGCTCGATGTTGCGAATGAGGATAATATACCCGTGTGCTTTACAACTGAGCTATCCCCCAAACCATAAAAAAGTTTGGTCAAGAAACAGTTTTAAAGTCACCGGATCTCCATTGTTCAAGAGGCTGACAATCTATTGGTCCAAGTTGTCCAGCTTCAGTGATACCTTTCACTCTCTGCTTCTTAATTTCATACATATGTTATGGATGTTAAATAATTGCATTATTAATCGCAAGTTAATATGATATAAGATTAAAATAGTTTAATTATATCACTTGTCGGGAATGATAGCATGCTAGGAAAGCTAACTATCTAAAATGAGGGAGATAAGTCAGGCGAGCATCTAGTATTAGGATTAAGGGATACATGTGACACCTAAGATTAATAATAATAAGTAGAATTAGCATCAAGTAATATCCATATATATAAATGCGTATAATAATAATTGAATTATTGATTATAGTTTATAGAAAATAATATAGATATGTTGAATCATGTAAGATACTTGAGAGATTGGAAGAGCAATTAATGTGAGTTAATCGGGGTGAGGTGTATAAAAGAGGAGTTTTGAAAAGGTATACGTTACTAAATTGTCAGAAAAAGTCAAAATGATATTGCATTGAGTAGTTGGGATAGATCTCTCTGTGTGAAAGTATATGTTTGGATAAAGAATACAACTGTATAACCATTGTGTCTGGTATTTATTAAATATAATAATTATATGATATATTATTATATATTAATTGATATATGTTAGGAGTATATGAAAATAGAATAAGAAGATGATGCAGAGTGATGAGTAGGAAAGTTGTATCTGATAGGAAAAGTACGCTGTTGTAAATTAAATCCCTTGTAGGATGCAAAGGAGCTAATGATCATTGTTAGTTTGTTCACAAGGCTCCTCCTAACTCATAAGGTATATTATCAAGATTAAACTGTTAATTGAGATATCATTAGTTAGTGATATTATGGTCTGAATAACGAGGTATAATATGAGTTCTAAAGCACAACTCAGGGTCAGGAAAATAGGCGAGATCAATTTAGTTAAGCTTGTTTAGGTGTCTAGAAAGATTTGAGTGAAATATATGAGTATGGATACTCAAATTAGGGTTAGTAGTGGGTTGAGATATAGAAGTAGATGATAGTTAATAAGTTAAAGATACTATGAGAGATGGTTTGTCAATTGTGAGGAAGTATAGATGCGTATTCAGATTGTGTATTAAAGTACTGAATTGTATACTTATAAGTAGGTTGGAAGCGAAAAGAGTAAAATGATATTTTCGAGTAATCTAGCAGATATAGTGCAGAAAATAAGATTGCGATTTAGGGTTATTAAATAACAAGAAATAAACAATACAAAAAAAATATGGTCCAATAAAAATGACGCCTTTATTTAGTATTCCTCTGAGATTGCTATACTAAAACAACTACTATATTTCGTTAAAAATTGTAAAGCAACTATTTTTTCAATAATTAAAAAAATAATATAATATATAATTATATATATAGTGATATTATTATATTTTATTATATTTGATATTTATATGCACTGATAAAATAATTTCAAATAAATAATACTTATTTTAATTTCTTTAAGTTTTCTTTAACCCTATCCTAGCAGAAAGTAGAATATATCTTCCAGAAAGTTGCTCTCAGTCAAGATAATATTTGACCTTTTCTTATATATATTAGATAATATATGTTCATTTCATTTTAATATATATTTTATATACAACTGAAAACAATATGAACCTTATAGTAGTACGTTACAGTTTGCGTTTATCCAAATTATAGCATTTGCATATATATAAATATTAGGTAGCAAGCTCTTTGCTTGATTTAGAATTTTAGATTTTTATCTATCGATAAATATAAACAAACCATAAATTCTCACCAACGAGGAAGTGGCTTGTCACTTCGAGTTGGCACGTCAATACACCCTCCCTCTAAACCAACCAATTTGAAGAATTGGGAAGGTGAGTTTGGTATCACATATCAACTTTTAATTCTCTCTCTGAAATATGAGTTTATTATCAGCCTCACACACAATATATGGTTATACTGACCTTTTAATTGTAAATTTTCTGACACTTCCAGTCTAGTTGCTCAGTTTTATTTTATCTACTTTTATATATCAAGTACCATTTTTCTCCATACTTACTTTTTCTGGAGGTAGATAAATCTATCCTCAATGACTGGAATCTATGTTACGGTTTATCACAAGTACAGTTAATCTAAATCGACATTCACACAGATTGGGGTGTTTTACAGGTAGCAAGTACAGAAATTCAATATCCCCATTTTGAAACGACTTTTTTGAGATGCAATCACAGTCTTATTTCTATGTTCTCTTTTTAAATTCAATCAATCATTTTTTATAAAGTTTGGTTTTTCCTTGTCTCGTGTTATAAGATATGTATTCATTTTAGATTTACAATAACTTATACATAGTATGGCCAATTAATTAGCTGAATAATGTAGGGATTTGTACGACTATATCTTATCCACATAAATATATTATTACAATTTTTTGTCACTGCATTGCTATTTGCTGACAGATAAGAAACTTACTTGCCATAATACATACATAATATATATAAGAACCTTCTTCAAAGAGAGACATGTTTGAATGAGACATCATCGAGTCTTTTATTGATAGAAGACTTAGGTTTTGAGAAAGTCTCTTTTTTGGATGACCGTATTAAATATCGGAAATCACTATGAATAAAGATATTTGTTCTAGTTAATTCATAGTATATAATTATAAGTCAATATTACGTAAATAATCCCACAAATCCGTTTCATCTAGTATAACGAAATATTAAAATCAACGTACATTTTTACTAACACCCTAATATATTCTACTCAATCACCAAATAATGAGATGGGAAGAAGTCGTGTACGATCAGTTTATCATCACATTCATAGCGAGATTACTTCCGCGCAACAGCTCTGAACAACTTGAACAACGACAACTGCCGTCGTCTATGGCTACGTCGCAACATGCAGGCGAGAAATATGATGATAGCAGAGAGATAGTGCGTTATCGCGACTTTTTCGTTCTAGACATGCTGTTTTGACAGAAACTTTACACGCGCAGTTCGTTAGATAATACATATACTAAAACCTTTAGCCGCGTTCTAGCAACCTTCTATCATTTAGTAAATAGTTACTTGTACGCTGTTTAATAAGATGACCTATATGACTCGTCTCAAAAAGTGATCACTTTAAGTTTAAATAATAGACTATCATACTCTAAATCAGAACTCAAGACTGATTTTTCTCATAAATATCTATCATCAACAAAATCATCCTCAACCTTTCAATTTTTTCCCCTTATCCTGCTATTGAGTGTAGTTTTTGTGAGTGAGATATACGAAAAATCTTATTCGAATCTGCCAAACGCAATTTTATTGTAATTATTCTTAGTTTAGTAGACAGTACTATTAACCTCCGCAAATAGATTCTCCTTCCTAGTTTAGCGATACGTAAAAATAAATATTACACTAATTTATTCCTTTTATAAATCTGAAACTAATTCCAATCTTTAAAACAAATACTTGAGATCTTTTTCACTTTGTCTTTTCCTGGCTTTTCTTAATTGTTTGAATAATTTTTTCTGAATGTTATTCACCCACAACATCGCATTAACTTTCCTCACATAATAGCCGCCCACTAGTGAGAGAATACTCCTTTTTCTATCTTTATATATTACCTTCCACACTTAATTGAACCCTCGTAATACGCAGTGAGTGATGTTCCTGTGATTATTTGACACGCTCTGGGATTAACCCCCAGCCTCGAAGTGCTGAACCCTGAGAATCAGAAGAAGTACGTATGCCTGTTGAAGGAGAGAGAATGCTGATTGTGGCAGATTGGTATGATGCTATGAAGCGTAAGTGTGATCATTTGCAGCAGATTAATGTTCCGTGGTAAAGGAGTTGTGGTTGTCCCCATTCTGTCCTAGAGATAAATTCTCTACCAAGATTAAAAATACCATTATTAAGAGTCACGTCACATCCCTGGCGTTTGAATCTCTGAGGAGTCCGTGAGTATTTTATTCATTAGGCTGTTCATAGAAACCGAGTACTCATCTTGCCCCCCTAAGGGTAAAGTCTAAAGGTAGTTACTTTATTCGTCAGTATCCTATGAGCATTGCTTTTCTACTTATCTATTTTTTCCTTATCCAAAATATTATTATTAGTTCCTGTGTATCTGACTATAAAGATCAGTAAGAGAAATCACACATTGCGTATCCGATAGTCTCTGGTATATGAATGTTTTTTTTATTATTTTTGGAGAAGATAATATACTAATGATATTAATCATTAAAATAGCTTATACAAAATATTAATAGATATTAAGAGAAAGAAAGGGCCCAAAATGGTTATCCTTCTTGAATAAAAAAAAGTTTCGGTAATCATATGATAAAACCCTATATATTTTTCCCTTCAAATCATCAGTTCTTCTTTTATCCCTCTCCTAATGACTGATCCCAAGTGGGATGCTGTAGAAAACCTGCCTGACCCAAAGTGTAATAAAAATGTAGTTTCAGAATATCAAAATTAATTATAATATTTTACATCAATGAAACTTAAAAAATACACTTTATTTTGCAGATCCTAATATTTTAACCCTGTAAATGCAAACTATTTCAATTAATTACATTATTTAGGATTGATGAGTGCTTGGTGCAATATCTTTCTATCCACTTCATAGGGCACAATATCAAAAATGCTAAGATAATATATATTTACTGTTTAAACTTACTTGAGTTCACGGTGTAGCGAGTTTTTGCGCTCGTCTCTCGCGCTGTTGCTAATGTTAACTACTAATAATTATAACAGAACCAAATAGCGAGAACAGTAAAGATATTATAATATATATAGGCAACATTCACGAATGCTAGTACGTTTTCTTGTTCTGTTCTATTCTATTGCATATTATGTAATAGCAATAAGTATAAATATATATAATATAATAATATTTATATTAAAATTTTATAAAAAATAAATATATATATTTAATAAATAAATATATATAATCATATTATTATATCTATAAAGAGGAATCAAGATAATAGATTTTAATATGGTTCGGCACGTTATCTGGAAATTATTCAAAACTACTTTGTATCAAAAGAGTTCAAGATTACACTTTATTAATAGTGTTCAAAATTAGATTATAAAAATATCACGAATTATTCTATAATTAGTTAAGAGTAAGTCCCTTTTTCTCTGTTTTGACTCGCAAACTATAACCTCAATCACCAGTCATCTGTCAAACTTCACGAATCTCGGAACTAACTACGCTCTCTTCTCTCTCTCTCTCTCTCTCTACTTCTGCCTACTACTCGGGCCTGCGCATCTCTTGTGCCATTCTCTGCTCTTCTTCTGCCTCTCTAAAATATAACCAACATTTTCAAATCATTCTACCCTTTATGACAAGAGTTTTAGATTCCTTTTCAATGTTCAAAAAGCATACTATTCAGCTTACAACAATTGATGCACACCAACCATTAATAGATATGCTAAAATACAGATTTAAGCAATTCTATGTAATTATTTGCTGTTAAAAAATATAACTACATACATTATTCCCTCAACCCAATCTTACTTAATATAATTGTCTATCACAGAAATAGCTCCAAGTATGATCCCTGATCAGCTAACCCCACGGTGAGTGTTGTCTAAGAAACATCTTTACATATAATACTTGTAGACTTATATAACTTCAGAGTGTATTTCGATGTTATCATTATGATGGTTATACAATAAAAATGCATTGAAAATTAGAACATCAACATATAATAACAGTTTATCACTAGGTCATTTTATTAAATATAGTAATATATATATTATAGATATATGTTAGTGAGGAAATGTATATAGGTTCTATAAATTATTTAGTGTTACTGACGGCAACGAAGTCTCGCTCTCGCGACAGGAATGTAATGATCACTAAACGAAAATAAAAACTACTCCTATATATGATATAGACCAAATATTTACTATATCTACACACTTCATATATAGTGCGACTAGATAAGTATCACTTTAATAAATTTATACGTAGTAATTTTAAGCCATTTTTATAACTATTACTCTTCACCTCAACAAACATCATTAACTATATCCCTCAATAGAATTATAAATATCGTACATTTCATTATGAATAGTTCATAACTGGAGTTTTATATAATCATATTATTCCTAAATTCTATATATGTAGTTCACTCACAGCTTGTTAATAAATAGAATATATGATATTGACCTGATATTTAAAACTGAATTTTATTAGTATAAAAAAAACAACTAATCATATATGTGGTCCTAATTATACTATGGCGAAAAGAGTGACCAAAATTATAATAAACATGATAGATATTATAGATCAAATGTCATTTTGAGCAAATATCATCCTGTCAGATAATCCTGCCATGGTCTTTTCTTCCCTACATAATTATTCTTCTCGTGTTACGAAAATTTCCTGCAACAATACTACCTCTATAGAAGGATCATAACAATGGCTACTACACATATCGTGTGCCGAGAAGAACAACTGGCATTCAGTACTCAAATGCCCGCCCAACACTCGTGCACCTCAATTCTTGTAGTGTAAGGTATCTATTCCTCCTTGTGTATCGTTTAACCCAGAGTGTTTCTAAATCATCTCTTGATTTCCACATAAATTGTTCCCTCAAAATAACAGATTCCAAGTCCATCCTAAGGCGAATTCTGTCTAAAAAAAATGAGTCTTTCAGCACTTAGTGAATGGTATATATGACCTCTAAGCCTAAAATCCTATCCGAACTTCTCCAGAATAACCATTCATCTTCCACCCGCATAATATAGGATAATTAAATCCATAGGTCCAGAATCGTAATATCTATGCCCCAAATTATAATAATAGACCATAATCATCTACATAGCACAAGCCTATCATAAAATGTATTAGACAATACCTAGCTATAACCTGGTATACCACTTAAAGTGCATAAATAAATTACAAACCCACAATCAATATTCTCCAAATAATGGTCCTTGTCAACTATTCGGAGGACTCTATATATATATAGCCATTCAGGAGACAAGTTACAAAAGAAACTCGACCACCATAGAGAATAATACATATATTACAAAATAAAAATTAATTATATCTAAATGAATCAAATAAGATATAATAAAATATATATAAAACTCACAAAACAATTATTATTTAGAATATTTACTTTACAGATACAATGAAATACAGGAATCTAAACCTTCAACACTCAAACACTAACCTATCTCTGAGAATCTATTTACTCAATACACACTCCTAAAAACAAAGACAAAAGTGTCCACCTATAAAACATATACTAGTCACTTCATATACACACAAAAATATCCAATTCGTAACACTCAAACACACAAACTAATCATTGAACAATCCATATATCACGTAAATAATCCATATCTACCAATCTAAAATAATATAGAAGATGGGATTAGAAAAATAAAAACATTATACAATAACCTTATAAATATTTCTATATTCCCAAATAGCATACCAATCACTTTACACACACTCTAAGATATATATAATACACTCATATCATATTCTATCCTTTAACTCTAATATTAAATAACTTATACTGGCCAGGACTTCAATTATAACCATCACCTACTGCAATGATGAGTTTAACATATGACTTTTATATCCTCAATATATTTAATAGCAACCTAACCTACTCTGAAACAACAATTTACCAACATTATTTAAACTCCATCGATCTCACCTCACAAATACAAGTTACCAGACAATACTAGGCCAAAACATATTCATCCCTTCTTAACTCAACTTATTTCACATTACCAACATTTAATTACAATATTCAATCATAAACATCATCAAGCATAAATATATCCTAACATATACTCAATACCAACTACAAGAAAGCAAACTGCAAGCTTTAACACTGAAGACTATATTATAACAAAACTACAATCTTTCCATAAAATAATGCGACCTATTATCATGTCTCTTACATAAGCAAATATTATATCATACATATATGATAAATAATTTACACTAAAAGGATTTCCAAAAAATAATATCCTCCAAGTCTTTACCGTCAAATATATATAATCCCAATTTTCACCTGAAATAATAACAAAGAAACTGCATGAATGAAACATGCAAGACAAGAAACAGTCTAAGCAAGTTTACATTTAAAACAAATATAAAATATAAAATTATAATAACTAAACTCAGATATGAGTGATAATAAAACTTGGCCA
>JABUQX010037099.1:10000-15000 GCA_015478945.1 Trachelipus rathkii | reverse complement strand
CCGCTTTTCATATTCCTCTCTACTTTTAAGTATGACTTTAATAATATGTATATTTCATATTCTCATATTTAATCAACCCTTACATTGCTTAACATACTCTCTTAGCCCTTACAAATTATTGATTATATGGCCGCTTTTCTTATTTATCTCTACTTTTAAGTAGGACTTTAATAATATGTATATTTCACGTTTTTTTTTTAAATATGAGCATTTGATATTTTCTTTACATTCTCTAAAAATAAAACATTTAAAAATTTTTATTTTAATTTATTTTTGAAATATATTTTAAAATTATTGAAAACATTTTGTTTGTACTAAAAAATAATTTTTTTATTAACAATATGCACTTTTATAGACCAAAAGGTAGTAAGTCAATAAAGTCAGTACCGCAAACGCCCCAAAACAGCCCCCTCACAGTCAGTCATTGGCTATTGCTTAATTGACTTACTGATTTAGGGTCAATAAAGTGCATATTTTTACTTTATTTTCGTATAACTTAACATAAATATATATTTTTTGTATGCACATTACATAAAATTCTTGAATACATTTTATGTTTTTACCCTGAACTATCAACATAACATACCTAACGTACCTTACGTATAAATAAAGTGCTAGCATTAATAAAATTCACTACTTAATATCGGCAAAGTAGTTAACATTACTTTACAATACGTAACCTGTCATTATTTTTCTATCATAGCTATAACATATCAAAGCTAATTTTACATTGACATAGTAATATGTAACAAAACTTAGCAAATATTTTTCATGTCTTAAACTAACAATACATGAAATCAATAAAGCTAACATAACATAGCCTGAACGAAGAACATAATGTACAACAACAAACCTAACATACCTTAGGTAGGAATAAACTGCTACCATTAACAAAATTCCCTACTTATCAATGGTAAAGTAGCTAACATTACCTACAAAACGTAACCTAATCCCACTTTTCCAACAAATCTCTAACATAACATTGTTAAATTTACATTATCTTAGTGATATTTAACAAAACTTAACAAAAATTTATTATAACGTAACCTAACTATCAAACTGACTAACGAATAAATGCTAACATAAAAGAGTTTTAACATCTGTAAAACTAATAATTTATCATCTAAACTAAGAACCTAATGTACAACAACAAACCTAAGATTCTTTAAGAAAGAATAAACTGCTAACATTATCAAAGTTAACAGCATAACAACGGTAAGATGACATTGCCTTCAAAACTTAACCTTTCCCCACTTTTTATCGCATCTATAATATGTCAATGTTAACTTTACTTTAACATAGTAATATTTAGCAAAACATAGCAAAAAAAAGTTTCGTAATGTAACCTAACTATCATATTGATCAATGAATAATTGCCAACATAACAAAGTTTAAACATCAGTAAAACTAACATAATACCATCTAAACTATGAAAACAACATACCTAGCATACCTAGCGTTCGAATAAACTATTACCATTAACAAAGTTCCACGCATGTCTACGGGAAATAAGCTAACATGACCAAGTAAAACTCAACATAACCTTACTTTTCTATCATATCTATATCACATCAATGTTAATTTAACAATAATATTGTAATATTCAACAAAATCTAACAGAAATATATCATAATCTAACCTCTGTATCATACTGATCATCGAATAATTGCTAGCATAACAAAATTTTAAACATCATTAAAGCCAAACATAACATATCCTGAACTAAAAATATAACGTGCCATAATTTACCAGAAATACTTTACGTACGAATAAACTGCTATCATTAACAAAGTTCACTGCTTATCAACAGTAAAATATCTAACATTGCTTTTAAAACTTAACATATCTTTCGTTTTCCATCACATCTATGACATGTCAAAGTTATTTTAACATTAACATAATAATATTTATAATATCATAACCTAATTAACATACTGAACTACGAATAAATGCTAAAAAAACAAATTTTAACTTGTCAATTGCTGTCAACATAGCATTCTCTAACATTGAAAGCAAAGTTTCGTACTCAAGCTAACTTAGTACACAGCTTTTGTCATTTACTTCAAAGATGTCTTGTACGTCCTAACAAACTATCCTTCTAACAATACTAGGGTTAGCCAAAATTAATAAACCAACTGTGTTACCCTAAAGTCTTCTTCCTCATTCATCCTACCAAAGATACTAAAATTAAATTTCAAGAGCTCGTTATTTAATAAAGTTCGTAAAGGAATTCATCTTTTCCCTACGAGAAGTCCCATTTTGGGGTAACCCTGAAGGGGAATGTGAAGCCCCGTTTGGAGTTAGTGTAAGCGGGCATTACCCACCCGAAGGAGGAATAAGGACTCAGCTCCTTATATATATATATATATATATATATATATATATATATATATATATATATATATATATATATATATATATATAAAATATATATATATATATATATATATATATATATATATATATATATATATATATATATATAATTTTTTATTTTTATTTTTTTTACATGATACCACCACTCACGGGCAATGCCCTTTTCAAAAGGAGGGGGCAAAAACAATAAAAAAGCAAATTATAATAAAAAAATTACATAAAGAAAAACAAAAATTAAAATAAATGGAAAGTAAACCCACCCTGACCCTTGCCTAACGCAATTCCCTCAGGTGGGTGCAGACGCGGGACTTAAATAGAGGAAGATTAAATATTACTGGGAAAATAAAAGTAGGCAAGGAGTTTCACAAAACAGATGTGGCTGGAAAGAAGGAGGTACCACAACGAGTGATCCTTGAATCTTCAATATTCACACAATTTTCATGAGAGAACAAGGCAACTCTTGTGTTACGAGGTCGACGCAGTGGTGGGAGGAATGCGAGAGGTCAATTTCTCTCGAGCACCCGCTGCTGCAACACCCATAGAATGATATAGGGCAAATTCAACGTCACGACGCACAGAAGAGGGTCAAGGGAGTCAGAGAGTATGGGACAGTTTATAAGCCTCTTAGCCTTAGCTTCAACTCTATCCAAAAGGTGGGTGGAACTGGATCCACCCCAAATGTGGGAACGGTTTTCCATACTTTGGGCGAATAAGACCTTTATATAACTGGAGTATCTGAGCAGAAGAAAAAAATTCACGCAATCTGAACAGAATTCTCAGCTTTTTTGAGGCCATTTTAGCAACCGATGTGATGTGAGGTCTCCAAGACAATTCACTATTTATATTTAGTCCTAGAATGTCTATGTTGTTTACGGGTAGGACATTAGAGCCGTCAAAGGGGATAGGAAATTTGGGAGGTATTTTAGAGAGGGAGATATGAAGAAGTTGAGTTTTCAAAGAGTTGAATTTCACAAGATTACGGTTACCCCACTGAGAAATTCCGACCAAATCGGCAAGAATTGAATCAGAAAGCTGTAGACGAGAGGCAACTCTAGATACAAACGAGGGAGCACAATTGAAATGAGTGGAAGAATGGAGAGTTGAGTCATCGGCATAAGTGAACAGAGTTAGAAATGCAGCTAAGAAGATCGTTGATGAAAAGTAGGAATAAAGTTGGAGATAAAACAGAACCCTGAGGAACACCACAATTAATAAGAAAGGAGGAAGAGGTTGCTCCATCAACAAGAGCTAAAATGGAACGATCTGAAAGAAAACTAAACAAGAGTAAGCAAAGCGAAAGAGGAAATCCAAAGGAAGGTAGCTTAGAGAATAGCGACGCATGCCATACCCTGTCAAAAGCTTTAGATATATCAAGCGCTACCACACAAGACTCCCATGACCCTTAAGGGCAGAAGACCATAGATCAGTGAGATAGGAAAGGATGTCACCAGTTGATCTCGAACGTCGAAAGACATACTGACGATCTGAAAGAAGGGAAATGAGATTCTATATGATAGAGAAATAAAAGATATATATATATATATATATATATATATATATATATATATATATATATATATATATATATATATATATATATATATATATATATATATATATATATATAAAATTGATGTAATTTAAATACAAATCTTACTTACAAACTAATAGATTACAAACTTTTTTCATTGTAATCAATTGTTATTATTATTATTATTATTATTATTATTATTATTATTATTATTATTATTATTATTATTATTATTATTATTATTATTATTATTATTATTATTATTATTATTATTATTATTATTATTATTATTCTTATTATTATTATTATTATTATTATTATTATTATTATTTTATTATTATTATTATTATTATTATTATTATTATTATTATTATTATTATTATTATTATTATTATTATTATTATTATTATTATTATTATTATTATTATTATTATTATTATTATTATTATTATTATTATTATTATTATTATTATTATTATTATTATTATTATTATTATTATTATTATTATTATTATTATTATTACATGTTACCAAAACAGTATTTTTTATACGTAAATTGTTCATTCTTAAACAATTTTTTGTAAAATTATTTTATAAAATATCTGATTGAACCCATACAGTGACTTTCAGAAAATTTTAAAAACTGAACAATTAATTAATATAATTTACTCTAATAACGGAAAAAGTTATAACTTTTCGTTAATTTTTTTTCCAAATTATTTATAACCCGTAAGCTAGTTTTTCCAATGTTTTCGGCGTGAATAATTTCAGCTCGTTCACCTGCTTACTTCGTTAAACTATTTTTTAAGCCTGGCGTTTGAGTTACCGCAAGCATGGTTATGACATGTAAAATTATTATTCAAATAGGATACACGAGAATGCAAGTTAAATATAAATTTGAATTTATTGTTAATAGAAGCGTTAGAAGAAGAATAATTATCGACATCTTTATTCTCAAATCACAGTATACTCACAGTCAAAACTTACTTTTACTATTTTTTCTTTAAGCATGCAGCGCATACTAAGAAGGCAATGAAGATTCGACCCTGATATATATATAAGATATATATGGTAGGTGGCGTATAAGTTATTA
>JABUQX010037098.1:12500-23099 GCA_015478945.1 Trachelipus rathkii | reverse complement strand
TAGGGGAATTTGAGAAAGAGATATATAAGTATATCACCTCTGATAGAACTTAAGAGATAAATATATTATATTTATAATATTATTAATAATTAATTAACTTATAATTTATTTTATTATAAATCTATAATATAATTATTATAATAATTATATTTAATTAATATTATATTAATATAATTTAATTAAATTAATATTATTTTATTATTATTATAAATTAATTATTAATTAATATATAATAGTAATTATTATTTAAAATAATAATATTAATAATATATCATATTAATTATTATAATAAAAAATATTAAGTATAAATTAATATATTATTTATTAATAATTATAAATTATTCTTATATTATATAATATATTATCTATGGATATATAATAAATAAATTATTATATTATATATCATTAATAATAATTATACTTTATTATTAATTATATTAATTATTATATTATTATATATAATAATAATAATATAAATTCATATTAATTTATTTGTAAATATTCAAGATTATAATTATAATGATTATTAATTTATATATGTTTATTATTATTCATTTATATAGATTCATTATTTATTATTATTATTAACGTGAGAAAAAGTTTCAATAATACTCCTTATTTGAACGTCCTTATTCAGGCTGTTGGAGATAGAATTAATGATGGGCACTGAGATTGTCGTATGGTAGATAGAGAGCTATCTGGTCCATCTGGCTATCAAGGAGAAAAATACTAACGAGTAACATTTCACATAGGGGAAAGATAGAGAGTAGTTTGTTGGTTATGAATATGAGCTCAAATCTTACCTATAATATGAACGTTTATTGGTGAAGTTTCTCAAAGCTACTGGCACCCTGAGAGCGAAGGAGTCGCGGCATGTGCAATCTTTTGCGCTTCTAAATTCGGGCAAAAGTAAGGACGAGTTATTGAACACCTTATCGCTCTGACATAGGGACCACACGCGCTACGGAGCCATAGAGACGAGAGAACAACTGACTACACGTCTTAGGTATTGATCTCTCGTTGAACAGAATATGTAATGCTTCTTCTGCTCTCGCCCCAGAGTCACTGCTTTCTAACTTCCATTCTGCTTGTTAGGATACGAATACACATATGCTAGGCTACTATGCAGAACAGTTCACGCACAACACGTACATGACGTCTCGTATTCAGTCGAAGATCTCGTACATAGAAGTCTGCAGGCGAGAGAGCGACACAATTGTATAGTTAGTATGTATACGTTTTAAAGAACTAGCACGAGTTTGGATATGTGTATCAGTATAAGCCCGATCACGCCATGGGAACAGACATTTCCTGCACATTTCACGAGCAACCGTTTGAATCCAATATTAGGCACTCATTAACGTCCATCTCCTGGACTACTATGAACAGAAGATGATATGCGTTATCAATCCCTGCTCTCAGGTCACTCAGCGGGTGAAGTCGTAGATTCCACTATTATGATTCAACTGACTTTGGATCGAGAATGCGTGTGCAGTTTAAGAAGAGGTCAGACAAATTCAAACAATGGCTACACAGTGCCTCACGCTATTCAACAGGAAGAATAGGCTGAGGGCCAAGTAGAATCTACGTAGATAAATATTTAATAATATACCACAGTAAGGAGAGACAGGCCCTATCATTACATACTAAAGTCAATTAAATCAAATAGCGGGAGAAAGTTACCTCGTATATAATGTGAGGCTACAATAGTGTATTATTCTACATGTATTAAAACATAATAGCTAAAACCAATTTAAACAGGGGAGAAGTATAAGAGTAGAGAGATAGTATAGATGAGAGATAGAGAGAGAGATGAGAGAGTATTATGATGGGATATTGTGTTATGGATAGAGAGATAGTATAGAGGAGAGGAGAGGAGAGTAAGAGAGAGAGAGTGTTTCTAAATGAGATAGAGAATTTTTATATAGTAGAACTATATATAGTATAAGCATGATAGATATAGCATAGAGATAGGTATATAGATATATGATATATATTAAGTAATGATATATAGTAATAGTATGAAAGAGTAGAGTAGAGTAATATAGTACTAGTAGATTATTCGATGATAGGATTATTGAATGAGAGAGATAGTATATGAAGTATATGATACTATATATATTAATATATGTAAATATATATATAATATATAATAGTAATATATCGAGTAATATAATATAGTATACTATAAATATGTATATATAGTATAATATATATAATATAGTATAGAATATATAGTATAATATATATAGTATATATAGTATATATTATAATGATATAAGATATATATAATATATATATTTTATATACTACATACTATACTATAATTAGAGATGAGAGTATTTACTGAATTAGTTGACCGAGATCTAGTTCAGGTTTCCTGCTCCTGTCTATTAACAGAATACCCTGCAGGGTTTTATCAGAATTAGTTCCAAAGTGAGGAATGCAGAAGGGGGCAAAAGAGCTGCTGACGTAGTAGTAATAAAGCAGATTAGAAGTGAACCGAAGAGATTGCAAGCACTCTGTCCTAGTGTATCGAATGACATATACAGCTGTAGAGGAAGGCTTGAGAGCATAATGAGTCGCAAGGGGAATCCACGTTGACGCCGTCTTGAAATTGTTCTGACCATACTGATGTAGTCTGCTCTGCATGACAGTCGTAGCAGATTAGGAGTTCGGAGTGTCTCAAATCGTTTCTAGTATTGATAATCACGTCATATCATAAGGTAAACTATCCATTAATAAATACACTACATAAATTAAGTTTATATAATAAATCCAAAATTATCTGATCATATAATGTAATATAATTAATTAGATACATTACACTAAGTATCATAATAATAGTTCGCTATACAGTAAAATGATATGATAAGTAGGGTCTTCAATCATTCATAATTCACATTTTGACAGACTCAGGCTATATCGATTATTAGTGATTAGTATTAATAAATAGTATAATCTATATATTAGTTAAAGAAATATATTATATAAATATAATAATAATATAATAATTAATTAATTAAATAATCAACTAATAATAATATAATAATATAAAATAATAAATAATAAATACATATTATAATATATAATAATAATATAATAATAATAATAATAATTAATTAAATATAATGATATTATAATAGATATATAATGATATAATAAATAATAATAAAAATAATAATAATAATAATGATAATAATTAATATATGATGATTAATTAAATAATTGATAATAATATTATTACAATTATAATATACATTATAATATTAAATAATTAATAAGTATAATTATAATTTATAATAATAATATTATAATTATAATAAATAATAACTGTAATTTATAACATTAAATATTACTGCATAAAAATTAAAAGCATGTCATTTAAAGATTATAATAATAAAAATAAAAAAATAAATAAATAATAATATACTTCAGATAATAAACAATTTGATACAATTGTGAATATGAACACAAATAGAGAGATATAATAGTGCGAAGTAATTTAAGCAATATGGGAGAACAATGAAGAAATAATATAATGATCGATCCACTAATATCATATCTTATTGATTGAGAAGATGAGAGATTGAGTATGAGTGAGTGATTGGAGAGATAGTTGAAAGAGGTAGAGAGTAAGAGAGAGAAGAGTATGATAGATGAGAGATAGAAAGAGGCAGGGGAGAGAGAGAGAGAGATGAGAGGAAATGAGAGAGAGCGAGAGAGAGTAGAGGAGAAGAGTAGAGAGATGATGGAGAAATGAGAGATGAGAAGAGTAGAGATGAAGATGAGATAAGAGAATAGGACTGTTCTGGTTGGATCCGGACAAGTTTGCAGTCAGAGAGAATTAGAACTTAGAAGTGAGACATAGAGAAAATAGATGAATGAGATGAGGAGAGCTATAATGGAAATATATCCATTTGTAATCCAATCCAATTTATGAAACTGTCATATAAAAAGATAGGGTCGAATGAATGTATTAGTAGATGCTAAGGATACTTAAAGCTGAGAATATATAATCAGCTCATATTCAGCTGTATAATATAATAAGGCTGCTACCATTACATTTAAAAATGAATATGGATGCAGCTGCCGAACGCAAGATGGCAAGCGGGTCGCGGGCGGCGGAGAGAGCATGAGAGTGCCGACATGAGAGCGTGCCCAGCTAATATTCAAATATATATATGAATAACCCAGGAATGAAAAAAATATCTTTAAATATCATTATAACATCTCACTTACAAACACACACGATCACATTCACATACATAATATCATTCGATACTATGATTTGATTTATTAAAATTTAATATGGAAAATATATATAATTATAATTTAAATGGGGGTTATTTTTATGATTAAATAGCTATATAATTCATAATTATAATTATCTATATATTAATAAATTATAATATATATACATTATTACATATTATATATGTAAGTTAGATTATACATAGTACGTATATCATAGTATGTAGTTAGTATTATAAATTAAAAATTAAAAATTAGTAGTATTAGTAAGTAGTTAGTAGTAGTTAGTAGTATTATGTAATAACATATATTATTATATTTATAGTAGTAGTAGTATACTATAGAATTATTATAATCAATAATTCATAATATAAAAAATATAAAATGAATAAAATAATTATGCTAATAATAATATAATACTGTTTCTTAATAATAAATAAGAATAAATAATATCAGTTGATTAATATTACTAATAATAAAAATAATATAAATATAAAATTAATCAATAAATATCAATATATAATAAAAATAATTAAATATATATGAATCCTTCATTATAATAATAATACTTAATGTGAATAATATTAAAGATCAATCTATGATTGAATAATAACTAAATAAATACAAAATTAATAAATAATACTAATTATACTATTATAAAATAATAATAATATATAATAATAATAATAAAATATATATTATAATATAATATAATAATAATAAATATAAATAATAATAATAAATAATAAATTAATAAATAATTGAATAAATAATATATGAGTACTAATACATTTTATTGAGGGAATGTATTATATATTAATATTGTAATAATTATAAATAAGTTAAATAAATAATATATATTAATAATATAATATTGTCTTATTTTATATTACGAAAAAATATTTTAATACTAATATTAATAATATATTAAGGAATTAGAATAGAAAAATCAGATGAAAAATCAAATTAGATTTAAAAAGATATTTATAAAATAAAATAAATAATTTAATTATATATTAAAATATTTATTTATATTAAAAGATAATTATAGTATATATGATAAGAATTAATATATAATATCAACTAAAACAACATTAATCACTTTGATAATAAATATAATAATAAATTATAATAAATTAACGATGCCCTTCTCTATAATTAGATATGGAAAACTTTTTATTATTTATACAGAAATTTTAATATTATAATTCATATATATATAATATATTCATAATAATATTAATAGTATAATTATATATATCAATTTAATATATAATTAATAAATTATATAATTATAAATATATATATAATTATATATAATTATAATTATAATTTTAATATTTATACAATTACAAATTAATATATAGAGTATATTAAATTTAAATTATAACTATATATATTAAATAATATGATTGAATCATAATATTATATAATCTAGTCATATGCATATGAACAAGGTATTACTACTATAACCGGCCACACGAACGGGATAAATAATAATGAGATTATACGGAAAAGAATTAACTTGATATTTAATTATATAGAGCAGAGACTTAAAGTACACTTCAATAATAATAGATAAAATAAAAATAGCTGTATACTTAAAGGAGGCAAAATGAGATATAATAAGGGATATTAATAATGGAGAGTTATATAGATGGATTAAGAGATGAGATAGGAGCTATTGAGAGAGTAATTAATAATAAATACGTATAAAAGAGATCATAAATAAAATATAAGTTAACGTTTCCTGATTACAACCAAGATAGACGAATTATCATGTAATTGTGTATAGAAAAATATAAAAAATTGGTTGTGTAGAATAACTATTAATATATAACATACACTTATATTTAAAATGATAATATGAACACTATTTCATAAGCCTACAAATGATGACGGATGCATTATTAATATCCCTCCTATCTGAATCGATCACATCACAGCTAATGGCGAACAAAAACATTTCTTCTTGTCGTTTTGAGTCACTTGGAAGCCACCGATATTAGTACAAATTTAACATGCCTATATACTTTATACTAATATCCGAGTAATCTAATTTCGAGGTAAACTTTTGACATCAACATACTCTGATGCCTCTTCCCTTGTCAGCGGAGCCATGAATCCATGTTCTGTGCGCACTCTCGAGAGTCTTAGCCCCATTTCATCGCCCCTACAATATATAGATCGCGCAACACATAATCAATTTACGGTAATTTAGAGACGCAGATTAGGAGACAAAATATATGAAATTTAATACACATCTAAAACACATGTCCAATTCCTTCCACCGCCTAAAAATGTATAACTTATTTAAACACCGTGCCGTGTTGAATATTATTCAGTAGTCCTACAAAGTTACTATTCTTAATCTAGCGAAATTATATCTAGAAGTCTTCGTATAGTAAAACCATTGATAATTAGAGTAAATTACTATAGCATCTACAAACACTATAATATAGCATGTTTTTGGAGAGAAATGAACATTCAAACTATGAAATAATACTATGCATAGATAGATCCAATTATAACTATATACATAAAGTAACAATAGAAGTATCTCTTTTTCTGTATATTTTTTGATGATGTATTGTGCTCAGCGATTGTCCAACTTTTTACAAACTATACCATTATTTTTTTTTTATATATAAATAAAAATAAAATTGCGCATATGATATAATATTTTATTTTTTATTCCGTTACTGTTCAACATCAAATTTTTCAGGGCTTGTATAGTCGGGAAGAGATCTTATACTTATTTTTAGACTTACATTATTTGATTATAGTTTATGCATAATAGAAAGTTATTAAAATAAATTATCAAATTTTATTTTTTTTATATATATAAGTTTGTATTCACAAAGCAAATCCACATAATCCGTAATTAGCTACTAACATATAAAGTATAATTTAATCTAAGTAACAAATGTGAGCATTTATCCACGCCGATAACAATATGTACCCTGAAATTTCATCACACCCTTTGCAGATACTAAAATAAAATATTAAATCTGAAATTATTCAATTTATCAAAAATCCAATAAAAAAGCTGAGTATATGGAAAATATAGGACAACGCTGAGCACGGATAAAAACTCTAAAATAATCAGAAAAGTTACTTTCGAGTAATCATTTATGTAGGTAAATGGACCTATCTATGCATCTATCAATGATTGGAAGTATTTATCGAAAAAATTTTAGTAGTATTGAGATATTAGAAGAAATTATTCAATATAACATAGGTTAATTGAAAATAATTTAAAAAAACTCTGAAAGAATGTACTACAGACTAACCCACGTAAAAATATACTACACTGAAAAACACACGTTTTGAGGGCAAAAAAAGCTACATTGGTGATTATATAGTCCAAATCGGCTGAGTAATAATTCCACTGAAATTTATTCCATACCTTTTTAGGGGGGCTGAGAGGAGATATAGAGAACTCAGCCCGAGCCAATAATTAGACCTTGCCTCACTTCAATATAGAATATTATAGTATTATAATTATTGTATATAAATAATACAAATAATTAATAGATTATATTATAATATTTATTATATTATGATATTATATAACTACCTATATGATGACTAGATCCGAAATCATATGTAATTAAGCTATGGGGATGTGGGATCATAGCTTTATAAATTACTTGACTTCTATATCTTAATAGTTATATTCATATATTATAATAAAAATGAATTTAATAATGAATAATAATAAATAATAATATATAAAATACTTATAATAATTATAATCAATATATAAATAAATAATAATTAATAATAATAATATAATAATAATAATATAATAAGTTATAAATAAATTAATAATAATAATAATAATTAATATAATATAATAAAATAATAATAATTAATTATAAATAAATAATAATAAATAATATTACAAAAATAATAATAAAATTATATATACTAATATTATTCACATATAATAAACATATCAATAATAATTAATATGATAATGTATATTAATTAATAAGTAATAATTATTATGATATATATAATATAATAATAATAATAGTTAATATATATAAATAATTAATATAAATATATATAATAAAATAATAATATAAATAATTATATAAATAATTAATAATAAAATAATTAATATATATAATAATGAATTAATATAATTAATATAATATTATAATTATATAATTATAATAATAATAAAATAATAATAATAGTTAATAAAAATAAACTATATATATCTTGATATATAAATACCATAGTGACTATAATATCACACTATAAATTTGTTATTTATATATTAAGATAGTTTAGTATTTTCTTTATAATGTCTATATTCATTAAATGATTTACAGAATTAGATTATAATAAATAATTATAATAATATATAATTATAATATAATAATAATAATTTAAAATATTAATAATATATATATAAATATAATATATAATAATTATAATAATTATAATAATAATAAGATAAATTAAATACATTAATAAAATAATAATAATAAGACAATATATATATAATAATAAGTATATAAAATAATAATAATAATTTAAATTGGAATCATGATAAAATAATAATATAATAATATTATATATTAATTTAATATATAATTATATAATAATATACTAATGATAATGAAATTACTTATATAATAAATAATGAATAATAATAATTAATTACATACAATAAATTAATATATTTTACGCTCAACAACTACTACAATAATAATAAATAATGTTTATACCAATAGAAATTTAGGATAAGGGTCTTTAAGTAATGAAATACCAGTTTAATAATAATACGTTTTCTAATAATAAAATTAATAATATATAATATAATAATAAATAAATAATAAATAAAATTAAATTTAAAAACTATATTTAATTTCATAATAATTTATAATTTATGAATATATTATAATTAATAATAAAATTATAAAAGATAAAGTAACGGTAAAATATATAGAATGATTTTATAATAAAATATAATAACAGATAATAAAATATCATATGTTCTAAAAAATATATTTTAAATATGATTTATATGTAATTATAGATAAGTATCATATATAATAATAATATATAAATTATGAATAATATTAATAATTATAATATATTATTATAAATTAATATAATAATAAATATATATTAATATATATATATAATAATAATATTAGATTATGATATAATATTATAAATAATATATATATATAATAATTAATATATATATTAATAATAATTAAGATTATAATATATTATTAGAATATATAAATATTGGACTTAGATGTGCAGATGATGTTTATTAATTTACAGATAAAATAATAGAAAATGAGAGAACTACCGAAGTAATGAATCTGGAGAATATAACTCGAGAATGTAAGCGACACGACGACATACAGTCTTCCTGTAAAAGTTGGTGAGAGAATATTTTGATTGTGGGTTTATTATATTAGAGATCACTCTACAAAAGAGAGCTGAAGTATTTGTTCTATAGCCTTATTCGTGCTAATACAATTGACATATACCATCGGATCGTAGATCGAGAATGGAGCCTATCAGCTGAGATCCTGCGCCATCTAACTTCTTTAATTTGCTTATACAAGCATAATTAGTAATTATAATAATAATAATACACTATATATGCATAACTTCATAGTAATAAGAAAAAAAAAATATTATAACCTGATTAAAAATTATTGTATTAAGTAGTAAGAAACTAGACATAGTACAAAATAATTTAAAAGATAGATAAGTACTTAGAATAATAATAATATATAATAATGAATAAATGATCAGAGTTCATTTTACAAGATACCAACATGAAACTTAAATAATTACAATTGAAAATAAGTAATGATAACAATAATATAAATATAATAATATAATATATAAATAATATTAATAATATATTTATATATAAATAAATATAATTAATAATATATAATAATAATTAATAATATAATAATTATAATAACTAATAATTAATAATTAATTAACTAATAATATAATTAAAATATAATAATAATACACATGAATAATAATACTAATACATAAATAATATAAAAATATATATTAATATAGTAATATTCAAATATACTATTGAATAATAATAACTAATACATAAATAATAATAATAATAATAATAATTAATATAATATAAATATTAAATAATAAAAAAATAATAATAATAATACATAAGACATTAGAAGAATAAAATCAAAAAAATTGTTTTCAAATCCTACTCATATATATATATAGAAATGATATATATATATACTCACCATATATATCATTAATAATATATATAATTAATACAATGAGATAACTACATTCACAATTTTATTA
>JABUQX010037098.1:0-2500 GCA_015478945.1 Trachelipus rathkii | reverse complement strand
TATACCTAACAAAACTTATCATAATTTGACTTAAGGGACCTGAAATGAGACCTACCCTGGATGTATCAATATTGAAGAGTCTATGGGAGTTTTAATAGCTTTGAGAGGATGTAGCTTATTTTCTTAAAGAGAGCGACGATTTTCGTTTTCCCTATTCTTCATTATTCTTTTTTTTTTAGAGTATATCCTGTGATTTTCATAAAAATGGGGGATAGCCATCTGGGCAAAAATTACTATATATATATATATATATATATATATATATATATATATATATATATATATATATATATATATATATATATATATATATATATATATATTATATATATATATAATCTAAGATATTATATATATATATACCGTAAAATGGGGACAAATTTTTTTTTTTTTTAAAACTCGAAAATTTTTAACATAAATTTTTTTTAATAATTGAAGTGATTAGGAACTTCAATTGAGTTTTTTTTTTGTTAGAAAAAATATTATATTTAATAATTGTATTTAATTTAAATTAAATAAGTGACAAATATAACTCAAAAAAATTTCCCCCGTGTTCTGAAAATAATTTTTTAGAAACTCCAAAAATAAACTAAGGTCTGTATCTCGGCCAATTTTCAGTTTGGATTAAAATCTGACTAATACCCTATACAAAAGTGTAAAAGTAAGAGTTTTGATGCAAATAATTGCACATATTCCTTTCAGTTCGTAAAATATTAATGGTGATTGGTTTTGGGGTAAAATGGGTAATTTGGGGTAAAATGAGTAATTTTATAATATAAGTATTTGCTTTAATAATTCAAGTGATTAGAAAAAATATTATATTCAATATTTGTATTTAATTGAAATTAAATAAATGACAACTATAACTCAAAAAAATTTCCTAATAATTACCAATATGTTTTTTATTTCTGTACCCTATATTATTATTATTATTATTTTATAACTGGTATTATTAGGTATTCTATTTATTACTAAGACATTAAGACATTAAGAATATTGAGACAGTAAAAAAGCCACATGGGCCGGTCGAGACTGTCCCAGTCAACCCCACTAAACCAAACATGCTTTATGCAAATTCACAAAAGCACCTTAGGGCTTGTTAAATTACTGTAACTCCAAATCCACCAATTTGGCTTAGTCAAAACTATGATTTATATATGATACCCAAACCATTCCATGCTTAGCCAATTTGGCTTAGTCAAAAACTAATGAATAGCTATATATGATACCCAAAACCTCCACATGCATTATTAAACTGCGTACTGTATTATACTATTCTTTTAGGTACCATAGGTATTATTACTGTACATACGGTACCGTACCGTATACAAGTTGTTTTTTATTATTATTATATTATTACCTACCTATCCACTATTACTATTATTATTTTTATTCATATACTTGAAATATTAATAAATAATACTGTACAATTGTAATTATTATAATTTTCAATTACTTATTTTTATTCAAGGGCAAATTACTCCATTTTTGACACTCATTTTTCAAAATTTTACTATAAATATTTTTTTTTACATTTTTCTATATTTTTGTTATGCCATAACATTTATGAATGTTTAAATTTGAAAAAAAAAAAACATTTAAATATGGTTATAACTTGATTTTAGTTTTAAAAAATTAAAACCAAAATAAATAATTTTAGAAAAAAATTGATTTTAACAATGGTAAAAAAATATAGCTCACACATGTTATTTTCGACCCAAATTAATTTTATAATATCTTTAACAGTTATATTACCTTTCAGTATTAATATCAATACTACTGTTCAATCGTAAGTCCCATAATTTACAAGTACCCATTTTACCCCACACCAATTACTCATTTTACCCCAAATTTTTTTTTTGAAAATTGCATTTTTCAAAAATTTGCTAAAAATATTTTTCTTTACATTTTTTATATTTTCGTTATGCTATAACATTTACAAAGCTTTAAATTTGAAAATAAATATTTAAACATGGGTCTAACTTAAATATCTGATTTTTGCCACTTCAACATAAAAAAAAAAATCTTCAAAAAATTACCCATTTCCCCCCATTTTACGGTATATATATAATGTACAGATTTTAATACTTTATATACTTGTGTATGTTTTCTATGAAAAACTGCCTAGGACCACGCAAAGCCCAGTGCTGTCATTGCCGCCCAGGGCCCCGCAAAGCCTAGAGCCGCCACTGTATATATATATATATATATTATATATATATATACTATATATTATATATATTTATATATATAATATATATATATATATATATAATATATATATATATATATATATATTATATTATATATATATATATATTATATATATATATATATATATTATTATATATATATATAATATATATATATATATATATATATATAACTATATATATATATATATATATACTATATTATATATATAATATATATATAATATATATATATATATTATATTTATATATAGAATATATATAATATATTATATATATAATATATA
>JABUQX010037097.1:0-12571 GCA_015478945.1 Trachelipus rathkii | reverse complement strand
ATTAATAAGATTTAACCCATAAGCAATTTAAACTGACTTTGCGTTCTTTGTAAATACAAGCTCTTTGAGTCGTTTGTTCGTTCTCGAGTTGTAAAAACAACGCCATCTTTGTTTCGCAGGAAAGTAGGGTTAGTTTTTAACTTAACACTTATACGATCATAACTGGATTATTTTTGTATATGTTTACTCTCTCTCACTGAAGTTCTTCGGGGGTGTGTGCGTGTGGTGCTGTTTTGCAAGGGTTTGTTTGAATTATAAGGAGGGCCACATAATCTGCCTGCTTGTTTTGACACTTGCACTCACTACACTACAACCAGTCAGTCATGAAAAACGGAGGGATTCTTTAGACAGATGATCGTTGAACGTATCCAACGATTAGCTCAAATGCCAGAACTCCTGTGCGAGAACCCTGAAAATTTTTCCCGTTTCCCATAATCTACCAACTTAAAATAACAGAAAATTAAAATAAACTTCCAATTAAATATTAAATCAATATTTAATCATCCTGATCATCTAGGTAGAAAGAACCCAGCTGAAATTATTCCCCTCTGAATTCCATCCAATTAACTGTATGTAGTTCCTTGGAATAATCTTAGGACCACATAATTCAAGTCCATACTAGAGTGTCACACCTCTCCAGTGTACCACCAGCCAGAAGATACTCTAATGTTTGCTGGGGGGGTGCTAAACGAAGAAATTATAATTGATAAAGTTTAGTCCTACCCCCCGTCGTCCACCTAGAGGTCGAAGGACCCCGACAACTGATATCTATTTGTGTCTACTCTAGGTGTTCGTTAGTTTTAATGATCAAAACGCTTTATATATACATTTTCTTACATGTTTTTCTCACTTGTAAATGTACTATACCCTACGTATTGATTACAAGATGATTCGCATATCTCATCATTTTAGGGGGGCATGCGTAATTCTTTATTCTACATTATTATTAGCAATGTTTTATTGTATACTCAGTGTATAATACTAGGAGCCATCTTTTTCACCGTCTTTTAAAAAACGCTCCGTTTGATACTAACATTAGCTTAGAAAATCTTACGTTTCGCAAGGCAGACGTCATATTTCTCTTCTCCCATTGGCATAATCAAAAACACCGCCACATAGAAGATATCGCTTACCGTTAAGTATATTGGCGTATCTAAGTTTATTAGATTTTCCTCTAACTTAAATACAACAAACTATTACCTCTTCTTTGCAACTTAACATTTCACAGTTATTATAAAACCCATTCCTAAAAATTTATAACGAGTAAATTTACCCTAAATGTACACCGAATTAGATATAGTGAATCTAAAGTATTAAATAAGACTCACTTTTTAGTTTTGCCAAGCTGTTGCCGTGTAATGGGTGCCGTTTTGTTAATGTCTGCTTTTACAAGGAGTAACTCTGAACTGACTAAGCTATTATATTACTCAATATATACTTCTACGTTCTTAACTATATTATACTATCATTATATATATATACATATCTATACTCATATATATTATATATAACCTACTCAAATTCAACCTCTTTCTAATTTTTTGTTATATATGTATTATATATACATGAAAATAATATTTTCTATCTACAGACATAATATATATATATTATATATATATAACAAAAAGACGTATAGCTGTAGCAAAAGCTTTGATATTTGAATTAGGACAGGTTTTCGGGTCAATCCAAAAACCGCATAATGTTATACAACTTTCTATATGTGAACAGGAATTAAAATTTACAGTTAAAACTAATTTATTCTATGATCTATCGCAGACTGTTAATTTAAAATCTAGAAATAAAAATCCATATATATAATCTACCCGATAATATCCAGGAGGTCACGTGCCTCCCCAACTTCAAAGAGGACAACATTGCATACTAGTGTACTATATACAAATGAAAACCACTCACATACAGGAAAATGAATAAAATGTTTATATAATCAGGATATTTTATAACATGAATTTAAAATAAAAAAAGAGACTTTTAAAAATAATTTCTAAAATTGTTTAATATAATGTTGGAAATTACATCTAGGCGTTGATGATACAATCTCATGTTCTCTAGATGAGAAAAACCGGAACTAACTGAACTCCATCGCTAACACGAGAGAAACATTCAAAGGTTGAGCCTCATAAATGTCAGATTTTTTAGTAATAGAATGAGAATAGTGCCCAAGGATGGGTAACCTACCTGCGAAGTGATGCGAAAGAGTCCGAGTAGGTTTCTCGACGCACGGCCACCTACCGGATGAGGACGACGGGGGACTTACTGCTATCACTCTCCCCCTCATATGATACTTCCCTTGTCTCTCCGTTCCGTGCTTCGTAACCCTCCATAAAATAATATGGAACCCAAATATAAATAAACGAATAAAAATTAACATTTTCTCCAGAGCTACCTTTCCATATAATAGAAAAATCTCTTCAAATCTATACTTGAGATTTGTGGATATACGTCTGTGCTGACTTCCACTCCTTCTTATTTACATCTTACCCTCACTGAGAAATGGTAAGGTTAAGAGAGCGCATACCGCTTGATGCCAAGCCACTATAAACGAAGATTTGCATTATGGACCATTCTATTACTCATGATATAAATTTAACTCCTATAGCGTGTGCTCTAGTATTATCTATGAGAGTATATTCATAATAAGCTCCTTAAAATATGAATTTTTCTTTTTTATATCATTCATAAAGATCGATGATATTTCTTGCTGAAATCAAAAAACATGTATCCATCAAAATTAATACTTAGTCGTTTGATATTCACTTTGTCTGAGGGTACCATAATCTTTATGAGTTTTTCTTTAGTTTATATCACTCACAAAAAAATCCCAATATTGCTAATTGCAAATAAGGCCTTTCTTTTTCCATACTTCCGCCCTCGGTATCTAAGATGTCTAGGGTGAAGATGGTACTCCCAATACAACCCTCAATAAAATTAAACTAACAACTTATGTTATAACCAATTTTAACTGACAACAACACATACTTCAAATTCTAAAAACGAATTCTCTACAAGAAGTGATCCTTATTAATAATAAACTAATTAGATGAACATACAATAACTGAATTTTGTCTGAATAATTACTAAATAATAACATGATTAATGAACTAACTTTACTATACAACTAATTTGCGTAATATCATGACGACATAATGTGATAACTTAAAAATAACCCATACAATTTGCATCATGAGATAATATAGGAGAGGAAAAAGTATTATATATATATATATATGATGTACGGGATTTCCTGACGGAATCGAAATTTATATCCTTTCCGTTAACATATTTTCCATCTCTGTTTCATTTTATATTTCACTCGTTAATATGTAGATTTATCAGAATAATTAAAACCACTACTAGTACAACTCGTGGAAAGTAGTAAGTCGTGTGAAAAATATATATAAAAAGATCCGGAAAATCTCTTCTATTAGAAGAGCAGAAGCACAAGATAATAGAACTTGTAGGAAGATCTTACTTAAACCATTGAATATCGTAGTTACGAGATTCATGGTTTTCGAGACTGTTACTGTTACAGGAGTATTAATGTTTACATAGGCACACACTCCCCCCTTCAGACGGAAACTATTGAAAGAGAATTATTAGTTAATTACAATTTAACGAGTTAGAGGCAAGTGAATTTCTTAGCACATCTGAGTCTCAGACAGGGAGCAAAAGGTTAGCGTTTAGAGTTAGATAATGATATTCAACGAGACGCGAAGTTAGATTTTAAGCCGCGGATGTTGGTTAAATCTGCAAGCCCCCGTCTATGCAAATGTGCCATTTATTTCACAACCCACACACACACAAACACACTCTCCCACACGAGAACATTAAGAACATAGACTTTAAAGACAAAAGAAGAGAAATCGGGATTAAAATGAAATAAAACTAAATCCCAACTTAAAAATTTAAGTAATTAATAATTAAACTAAAATTAAAGAAAATATACTACTATACACTTAAAAAACAAAACTTTAAAACCTAAACAACTTTGCTACCCTTACTAAAATTTATTAAAACCTTACAACTAAAAGAATAAAAAAAAATTGACAAAAAACTAAATCCTAACTTTAAAAAATTAAGTACTAAATATTTTTAAATAAAACATCTAGAACTTCACTATACACTAAAACTAAACAACTTTGCTACACTTCCCAAAATTTATCTAATTAATAAACTACAAAAGAAAAAAAAATGGAAAAAAATTAAAAGCTAACTTGGTCTTTTTTTTTAAAACTCCAAACTTTTAAATATCGTCGACGCCGAAACGAATAAAAATTAGTTTCAATTTGATACAATTTAATAAAACTTTCAATTAAAACACAATGAGATTTTAAAACAAACACACACAACACACACCATTTTCACTAATCACAGAATATAATAATAATAACCAATAAACCACCTAAATAGAATAAAATAAAAAAACTTTCGCCCTCCCACCCCGGGAGCAACTTTCAAGACACGTCCACACTCCACAAGATTAAAACACTATATAATATATATAATATATATATATAATATATATATATATATATTATACTATATATATATAGCTATATATTAATATATATAATATACTATATAATATATATATATATATATATATATATATATATTATAATATATATATATAAATATATTGCATTTAAAGGAAATTTGTAATGAATCATTTAACCAAATATCTGAATTCTATTTTGGGCACAGGGTGAAATTTTTTTGATATACGTGCATTTAAGACATATGTAGCCTAGGCTTGCCATGGAGGAAAGATCTCTAGGGCAAAAAGAAGGCAAAATTATTCGTTCCAAAATGGATTGGGATCTCAAAATGGATATTTAACGATATATATATACTATATAATATATAGTATATATATTATACTATATGTAATTTATATATATATAAGTATATATATTTATATATATAGAATTTATGTTCTGCATATGTAGGATGTATATTGTTTATTTAAAGAAAAAAATCCCCTACAATCAATTTTTTATTTGGGACGCAACTTATTCAAAGTTTACCTAACATCATTCTTGGTGAAAGTTAAATAATTTAATCAGCTATAGTTTTGTTGCTTATTATAGATTTATGATAGTTCTGTATGTAAGTATTTTATTTGAAAGAAAAAAATTACAAACAATTTTTTCCTTAGTATTGTTAGATTCTATTATTATAAGAGGCGTTACTATATATCTGGCTTGGCTTTAGTTGATAGTGTAGCCAGATTTTTTATTCCTTTTTATAATATTTATTAGGAATATATGAAAGTAAATATGAAACCATTGAAAGTATAAGTTTTAATATCGTTGAATTATAAATACTATCATTTGGATTATATTATATATTAACTCAATAGTTAAATAATAATGTGGCCATTAATAAGAATAGATCCTATGTTATGAAACCGTCCAAGTGTTTGTAGTTTGTTCAGGTAGACGTTTTGAGGATTCAACCCCATTTTATAAGGCCAATGAGTTCAACATAATTAATTCATTATTTATTAAATAAAACCATTTATGAATAAACCTATTAACACTTACTTTCAATTGAAGGCAATCGGCAACTTTTGGTGGTTAAAAAAAGTTGACAAATCTCTCATATATTCATCTCTTAATATATTCCAATTGTCAAATGCAGATTCCATGTAAGTGAAAAAAGTAAGCTAAATATCAAATATAAGATTAAGGAAACAAATTAAATTTAAGAAATTGTTGTATAGAATTACAAAAAACAATTAAATTTCAAGAATATTGTTTAGTATAGAATTGAACAGTTGACATTGAAGTAATTGTTCTACTCTGTAAGTCATTTTTTACAATAAAAGAATGAATTCCCAATTGGAACTATAAAGGTTTTTTTTGAAGAATAAGCAAACTAACAACTAATGGAGCTTGTGTCTAGTGCTTTTTTATAGGAGGTCTGTATTTCTTTATAATCAAACAAGCCAAAGCACATTAGAGAAAGTCGTAGGATTAAATTTTCTTATTTCCGAATTAATTATATTTAAAAGAGTAGATAACCTTATAAGGATTATAGATCTCTAGATAGTGAGCAATTGTACAAACACATAATAAACATAAACAGGTGTTTTTCGAGGAAACAGTGATTTTTGCTAATGGTATGTGAATTGAAACCTGCATGGGACTTATCTATAGTTTTGCTGTAAAAGAGGATTAGTGCAAGTGTATTGTATTTTTTATATCACCCATTTGTTTTTATGGGACTTGCAATAGGGATCTCGAGCACGTAAGAGATACTTTTAAGGAGTGTGTCTTAAAACAGGAAAAGATTCCTTGAGGTGTAAATGAAGTGATGTTAAAGGAGAGGATATCCACGGCTTCTGTATACAAGCGTATGCGAGTGTACACGGAGAAAAACTACCAGAAAAAGAGCAGAATAAAATTGTAAATGTTGATATAATAATGAAGTGAAAATTGTCATGGGGAGTAGTATACTACAATTATTCTTTATTATAAATGTTAATTAAATGAATATTACTCAATAATAATAATTAATATAATAATAATAATAATAATAACTATTAATAATCAGAAAATGATCACTTAATATTGTAAGCGTCTTCTGGAGGACCCTTTCGTCTTTACATTTTAATCAAACCATTGAAAAACGAGCGGGAGGGCAATCAAGTTAGATAACTTCTAACCAGCAATTTAGGTTTCATGAATGTTAGTGGGTATGCCTATTAAAAGATCTGCGCATGAGTTGAGAGTATATATGGCAATAACATTTTAGTTTATTGTACTCGAGCTTATATAATCTCTTATAAAAGTCACAAAATTATAGTTAAACGTTTTGCTGAAGGCTCAATAGATGCTTTCTTTTTCCCTGCCTAAATATTTGTAGAAACTTGGTTTGTTGTTTATGATTATATTTCTTTATTTCAGCTTTTTAATATTAATGTTTATAAATTAATATTATTTTTATCTTTTGTTGTAGGCGTGCAAAATAGAGAACAAAATCAAGATAAAAAATATTAAATTATAAATCTCCACAAGTTGATTTTGATGGATATATATGTCTTTGGTGTCGGGGCTTCTCCAATCAATAACCACTTCTTATTAAGATCTTTATAAAATGATTAAGCATCATATGGAATGATATATTCTTATTTTACGTGTTTTATATATATGCTGTTCTTTCAAAATAGATATTTTCAAACAGTAAAGTTTGAAAAGCCGAATGTAGTTTTGGAAAAACAAAACTAAACACTGTTTATTTTTTTTTTAAGTTACGAATACCGTAGGGTGTGAGATTATCTAATTCCGACAATGCACAATGGGGCAGGTCCGCTCGTTGGTACTACTCTCCGCTGGGCCTTTCCGACATACACCGGGTCCTAATTAAAATTATTTATTCTGTTGTTTACTGTGATACTTACACTCCTTATCTAATTTAACTCGTGTAGAAAGTTATATGTTGTGTGCAAAATTCTTTAGGTTGAGTTTACCTTAAGCTAAATAATTTACTAGACCTCTAGCTGGATGTTATCCATGAGATTATTTTAACTCCCTATCTTTCACGATGCTAAATTCTTTTTATTAAATGTATTCCCCCTGTGTTTTTTAATTGTGAAGTTTTTTGTTACTCAAAAGGATAAAGTTATTAAGATAATATATACTAAATAATAATTAATAATATAATAATAATTAATAATAATAATAATTATAACAAATATGTATATATAAATATTTTAAAATGAAATAATAGATTATTAATTATAAAGTGTCAATGTAGTTTAATAATTTAGAATAATAATCAATAATAAATGGAGTCAAGGTGCAATTCTAGGATCAATTTTAATGCTCCTCCGATTATAGATAAAGATAAGTTCAACCTCCATATTAACTTACCTATAAAAGTACGTCTGCAATTTTCATCTTTCATCGTCTCTAACTGTCCCAATATTATTATATTTATAATAAGGTCTTCACAAAAAGTAAAGTGTTCGTGTTATATTTATGATGGGATTAATGAAAATAATTATTAAGGAATAGGGGGGAGGTATAAGCTGTGAAATAGCGGATGAAAAGTTCCGGAGGAAGAGTGGAGGAGGTGAGCAGAACCCCCCTTCCTATGGTGGTAACTCGACCCTCCACGCCCCCTCATCCTGTTCGGGCTCAATTGATCTCGTGACTCAATTAACTTACATGACTTTGGCGAACTTCATATCTCTCCGCTTGCGACTTTCTTAGTACCCTTGGGATATTGCTTATTTTAAAACTTATTAAATTTTTTTTTTTGTGAAGGCTATTGTTTCAAAATTGGCAAGGTAAAATAAAAGTAATCCCAATCCTAATCAATCTCTTGCTCGGGCAATATAGAATTTATACAATATTAGCGTTAGATGAGTATTCATATGTCAGTCAATTTTTGTAACATATTATATAGGTGAATGAATGCATGAAGGTAAGAGCACCGTTTATGTAATATAATTATCAAGATCACAGTGATATAATAATTTAAGTACAATATACATTAATTAATAGTATATTTGATCAGGCGGCGTTGCTGCTAGCGAAGGGGGCTATTTATATACCTACATCAATGTTGCACAGTCACCAGCAATTACTAACATATATTCGAATTGTTATGCAAGTATGTAATTATAATGGTAAATTTGATATATTCAATGAATAGTGATAATAATGTTAATAAATGAAAATTCACATGATTCACATCGAAGTAAATTATTCAAAGTAGTTGGATTCGCGAATAATAACAATAATAATTAATTAATACACTATAAATTGATGCTATTTGGTATTGGGCATGCAATATATATATATCCTTGTATAGTTTAAATTTCTAAAGTTTTCGACAAAAATAGCTATTTAGTACTATCATAAGTTTGTGATATCAATTTTAGAATAAAAATAATTAATTTTATGATGAGATTAATAATACATAGTATTAATCACATTATATAATACATATTATTTTATATTGAAATAAATAAATTAAGATTCCTACGGCAAAAACTTTTATTATTTTGAACTCATCATATAAAGAATATTCAAACAAATCTTTCGTAATAAATGGATATCACGTTTCTCTATTTGACCCTTCCTTGCTCGTATGCCAATCTTTCTTTATTTGTGTATCTCATTCATATTTCCATATTTCAGTCACCTTATTAAGCAAATACTCATTGAGTAAGTCGACAGATCGTTATACTCAGGTATATCGAGAAATAATCCCAGAAGAGTCATGATTATAAGGAATAAATATTACAATATCGCCTATATCTTTTTATTGTGCTTGTGGCAAACTAGGTGTTTCTCTCTCATGATTAGTAACTAAATTAAAAAATGATAAAAGATGCGCCGTAAATGAGTGGTGTAAAAAATGATATAATCATTAGATGGAAAATATTTAGAGAATTAGAAGCTAAAAGTAAAAAACTTATATTAAAACAATAGTTCATGAACTGAAGAATTTCTAAATAAATTTAATAATAATTAATAAATAAATAATAATTATTTAATAATAATATATATATCTTAATCCACATATATAATAACTAGATGGGTGAATAGATCAGTATGATAATTTATTTATCTGAATATATTATGTGAGATTGTGTAGAGTATATAGGATAAATAATTTACTTAAAGTATAAGAATAGCAATATTGGAATAGTAGTGCAGAGACGTGGTGTTCATCCCCGATTTTTATAAAACACACCTCACTTCATGTTGATATATTTCTCTAAGAGAGGATAATAGAATGAAGTGGAAGATAGGATACACGAATAGATTAATACACTCTTCTTTCAGAGTAAATAAAAAAGTTAAAATTAACTTCCTTTTCAATTAAAGTTTGTTATAATAATTAATAATAATGATAAATAAAATAATAATAATAATAATAATAATTAATATAATAATAATAATAATAATTGATTTAATAATACTCAATCACTTCGAATAATTTCTTTAATAAAAATATAAAGAATAAAATACGACAGGAAAAAAAATAAATAGATAAAAAATAAAAAATAAAAGAGAATTATAGTGAACACTTTAAATAAAAATAAATATATAATAATGATAAGCTTAAAATAAAATAAAAATCGAAATAATGATCTATAAAATAAAAAAACATCTATACGAATAAAAAAATAAAGTTTAGAATATTCTAATCATAAAGTATATTGATAATTAAATTTAATTACCACTTTAATCAGAATAGCTAAAAAAATAATTAGATGTAATAAGGATCACATCATCAGTGTGCTCGTTTATAGGATGCACATTACATATGATATTCAGGTGGTTATAATAAGATTGTATATTATAATTAATCATACATTATATATTTTTCATATTTTGATATAGGCTATAACAAGAAATCAATAATAAATAGTATCAATAACTTGTATTACCTAGTTAGTAGGCCTGAAGCGCAATATGTAAATAACGTGATACCTTAAGTGCGCGAACTCGATATCTCAAAAAGATGTGGGAGCAAAAGTGTCTAGTTGTTATTGATCATTTAACTAACTATTTGAACGAGAAGGCTGTTAGACTTATTTTTCCTATAGATGAGAGAACTGCCGACATTTCGTATTTAATTCGAGATATATTACTTTACATTGTCACTCTACTATATATTATATAGAGTATACCTGATGATTTTCAATTAAATAAACACAAGACTGATGACAAAGTTGACAAACCCTTAATCCCCACAGAAATAAATACGACTACGATAAATAATAGATAATTAATTAAACCTAAAAATGAATTAAATACGATAATATATCAAATAAGTATATTGAAATAACTTTAATAAATTAGATAATACTAATAAATGGATTCACCTTAATAATAATGAAACAGATAATAATCATGTCCAAATAGTTGACATTTCAATATAATAGATATATTAATATATAAATCCTTAAATTTTCATAATAATAATGTGAATAATGTTAAATAATAATTACAATAATAATAATAATATTAAATAATTAATAATATAATAATAATAATAATAATAAATAGAATAAAATAATAATTATAGAGGGTTCTTGGTTAAAATTTAAATAATAATATGTTGCTGTTTGATTTTTTCACTAAAATTGGAAATAAAATGTAAAATTCAAATAAAAATAGACGTGAAGAAATAAAATGATATAGATTAAGAAGTGTAAAATTTTGGACTCAGATAGACTAGTGCCTCATGGTAAGAATCAAGAATAAGCACTCAGGGAAAATAGAATAATGAAATATTTAAAAGAATAAAAAGATAATTGATAGTAATAGTGATGACCAACAATAGTTTTTATGTTATAGTAAAACATTATTATTGATAGAGTTTAGAAAATACTCATTAAGATTAATGAATTATTGATTAGAAATCGATAATTTATGTAAAACATAGGTTCTCTCGATAGAGTAATAATAGATGTGAAAATAGCTAGAGGAGAATAAGAGATATGAATATATAGTAGAAATAGGTAGATTAATTAGTATAAAAAATAAGAATAATTAGTGATGCTAATACAAATTTCAGAATACGTTTTGGATTAGTCTGGTTTTTATTATATTATTTTGATTTCGCCGATTGAGTTTTAGTAGTAGTAGTAGTAGTATCTCAATTTTAAAAATATTAGAAAATACAAGCCAGATCGTCACTAAAAACTTTTATATATAAATTAAAAACAGTAGTTATACTGATTTATTACTTAACAAATAAAATAAAAATTGGGAGTGAGAAAACTTTTTCGAACTTGTTTTAAATATGTGATATTTATTTACTATTGTTCATAAATATTTATTGGTTATTCAGTATGTGTCAGAATGGACAGGTGGAAAGAGTAGTTATTCCAATGAAAGAATTTATTAGTATAAGATGATAGATAGATATAGTAATAGATTTGAGATATATAATTAAGTAATTTAAGTTAATAATAAGTATAGATATAAGGTTTAGAAGATAGATAGTTATAATATAATAGAATAGTAATATAGATAGATAGATTCGTATTTCAATTAGAATAATAAAAAAAATAGATATTATTATTTTAATAATTTTTGTGTTACAGTAATATATATATATAATATTAAGACAGATATATATAAGTAATAGATTAGATAGATAGACTATATTAGATAGATATATTATATATATATACTAATAATATGGTAATAGGGATAAGAAATTAGGAAAATAATGGCATCGAAACATGACGATATACCGTAGATAGATAGATAGATAAGATAGATAGATAAGATATATAGATAGATTCCTGGTGGGGTCAGTAATACAAGTCAATGATATAGATAGATAGTAATTTAAGATTAGGATATTAATTAGTAAGGACATTATGACTAGATTAGAGTGGGAGCTGAGAGGTGAGAGGAATAGCAAGCTCCACCATGGGGATAGAATAGCTTCGAAGACGCTGTTCGCCACTCTTAGTCAAGTAGCCACAGTACCCAACATGCTCAAGTGAATACCTACGAAAGCACCCGTAGGATATCTTTTTCTATCGTGATATTCGGTAATCTTCTTGTGTTGT
>JABUQX010037096.1:32500-35000 GCA_015478945.1 Trachelipus rathkii | reverse complement strand
ATAATAATAATAATAATAATATAATTAATCTATTTAAACATAGTTAATCACTTAATAATAAATGATAATAAATTTCTTTAACTATATTTAAAGCATAAATAAAATTAAAAAAGAAAGACAAGGATTTTATTTATAGTAACTTAATTAATAACATTACAAATATGAAGAATTACCTTTAAGAATGACTAGCCTTTCAAACATATCAGATAGCTTGGATCTCTTTGGAGAGTGAATGTGACCCGCAAAGCTGAATAACCTTTCTACAGGGGCCGATGAAGGTAGTGGAGTATTGTAGTGCAAAAAGATTTTTTTAACACAGGGATACCTATTAAGTGACTCTAGGGATCTGTCGTTATCCGTAAGGTATTTAAGCACTTCTATTTCTAGTTCATCTTTATTTAATGACGCGGGTGATGTAGATGACAAACTCTCGTATTCAAAAAAAGTCATCTGGACTGCTACCTCCAGCCAAATCCATTACTTCGTTAGGCTCTTGAGATGTATTTGCTCGAACCTCATTTCTGACAGTCACGATTAGCATTTACTGATACTTTTTCCTATTTCCTCGGTATTATATTCTGGGTTTATGGCGAGCCATTTGATTTTGTGGTTAGGATTAGAAATAGATACCAGAACTGCGGTGTTGGCCGAGCTATGCAAACTAAGAAACTCCCGAAATCTATTCTCGAAACCTGAAGCTAATGCTGTAAGAAGAGGATGAACATGTCTAAGTAGAGACGTATTTAAGCGATTAATTTTTTCAATCACTTATCAAGTGGAAAGCAAAGTTCCAATTAAAACAGCTTTTATCACCCTGTAGCCTATCTAATGCAACACCAATTGGTTGAAATACTAAAATGTACTCTTCAAGAAATTCAATTTCAATGTCTTTGAAGCATGGGAGTGGCTGGATAAAAAATGGAAAAGCAAAAGTTGAAAGACTTGGAACTTACTGAAGTCATTAAAGAAGCCAATCCCTTTTTTCCTCAAATTAAAAACCTGTCTGTTAATTGAACTGGTGCTACCGTGTTTAAAAAGTACCATTGAAAGGTCTTTAGCACCTTTTGAAGAGTAAATTACTTGGCTAAGAAATACAATAACGAAGACAGACTTAATGAACTATGTATGTGATGCCGTATTCAGAATGCCAATAAAAAAAATTAATCGCTTAAATACGTCTCTACTTAGACATGTCATTCCTCTCCTTACAGGCAATTAGCTTCAGGTTTCCAATGCAGAATAGAATTTTGTGGAGTTTCTTAGGTTTGCATAGCTCGGCCAAACACCGCAGTTTTCTGCGTTTCTATTTCTAAATCACTAACCCACAAAATCAAAAAATGGCTCACCATAAACCCAGATAATACCGAGGAAATAGGAAAAAGTATCAGGAAATGCTAAACTGTCAGAAATGAGGGTTCGAGCAAATACATCTCAGAGCCTAATGAAGTAATGGATTTGGCTGGAGGTAGCAGTCCAGATGACTTTTTTGAATACGAGAGTTTGTCATCTACATCACCCGCGTCATTAAATAAAGATGAACTAGAAATAGAAGTGCTTAAATACCTTACGAATAACGACAGATCCCTAGAGTCACTTAATAGGTATCCCTGTGTTAAAAAAAGTCTTTTTGCACTACAATACTCCACTACCTTCATCGGCCCCTGTAGAAAGGTTATTCAGCTTTGCGGGTCACATTCACTCTCCAAAGAGATCCAAGCTATCTGATATGTTTGAAAGGCTAGTCATTCTTAAAGGTAATTCTTCATATTTGTAATGTTATTAATTAAGTTACTATAAATAAAATCCTTATGTCTTTCTTTTTTAATTTTATTTATGCTTTATATAGTTAAAGAAAATTATTATTCATTTAATTATTAAGTGATTAACATGTTTAAATACGATTATTATATTTATATTTATTATTATTATTATATTAATTATACTATTATATTATTATTATTATTCATTATTATATTTATTATTATTATTATTATTATTATTATTATTATTATTATTATTATTATTATTATTATTATTATTATTATTATTATTATTATTATTATTATTATTATTATTATTATTAATTATTATTATATTATTATATTATTATTATTATTATTATTATTATTATTATTATTATTATTATTATTATTATTATTATTATTATTATTATTATTATTATTATTTAATTTTTAACATATTATTATTATTATATTATTATTATATTATTATTATTATTATATTATATAATTATTACTAAATATTATATATATTTAATATGATTACTATTTTATTAACTTTCAGAATTATTATTATTATTATTACTATTATTAATTGTTGGTTTTACTATTATATTATATATTATTATTATATATTAATTATTATTATTATTATTATTATTATTTTATTATTATATATTACACTACTATACAATAGATATATTACTACCAATTTATTTATTATTATTACATTGATCATTATAATATTAACAATATCTAAC
>JABUQX010037096.1:22500-25000 GCA_015478945.1 Trachelipus rathkii | reverse complement strand
TGGATTGTGTGGCTCTTGCGGCTTCCAGAGACCGGCTTTTCCCCTTGTTACACACCATACCTGTCCAATCCCGCCTCTCATATATATTGTCTGAATCACTTCATTTCCACAGTGACGCGATTTTTGCTTTCCTTCGGGAACTGACTCTGCTCTATAGGATTTAATACTTGCATTCCCGTTTTCATGCGTTATGTTTAGGAGTTGCCCCCGTAGTTGGTTTTCTGACTCGGTATCGCCGCTTTTTTGGTGCGCAGTCGGTGGCCCCTGTACACTCACTCAAATATACTATTATATTATAGTATATTAATATATATGATATATAATATATATATAATATATATATATATATATATATATATATATAATATATATATTATATATATATATATATATATATATTTTATATATATATATATATATATTATATATTATATATATATATATATATACTTATATATATATTAATATATATATATTATATAATATAATATATATATATATAATATATAATTATATATATATAATATATACCTATAGTATATAAAATAATAAATGTTATATATGACTATAATCATATTCATACAGACGTCCTTGATCACTAAATATATTAGATAATCTATTATATAATACGTGATCGTACTCATAATAGTAGCCTTAAAATATAAAATAAATCATATATATATAAATATAAACATACTCACACCTATACTATACATTATAAGCCTATACTATAGCCTATAATATATACTATATATATAGTATACTCACCTATATAGGTATTCAATCCTATAAGCTATGATCCATCACATACGTATTATACCTGCGCTGTATATTGAATTAATAACTATATATAGTACTAATTATATATATATAAGAACTATTGCTACTATCTATAAATACTAACTATAAATGATATACAGCATACTATTATGGTATAGGCCCTCCACCTCGTTGAGTTGATACATATGCTCTGATATACACAATTATATCAACGCTACCCTGAGACAATAACCTAGCCTACTACGTCACCTCATCCCATCTCATATATATATATATATATATTATATATTATATAATATATATTTAATATAATATATATAATATGATATATATATATTATATATAGTTATATATATATAATATTATATATTAGTATATATATATATATAATATAATATCTCACTAGATATAATACCTAATATAGCTATATATCTACTATATATATATATATATATATATATATATATTATAACTATTACTAGATATCTATACTATATATATAAATATCAGTAACATATCAATAATATTAATTAATATTATCTCCTCACTAGTATATATATATTAGTTAATCATATATATAAATAAGTAATTATATATATTATATTATAATATATTTAATAATTATATATATAATTATATATATAATATATAATTATATATAATATATAATATCTCCCCTATATATATAATATATAATATATATATAATATATATACTTATATAATATATATATAAATAATATATATATTATATAATATATAAGATATATATATAATATTTATATATATATATATATATATATATATATATATATATATAAATATATATAATATATATATATATATATATATATATATATATATATATATATATATATATATATATATATATATATATAATATATAATATATTTTTATATATAATTACATATATATAATATATATAATATATATATATATATATATATATATATATATATACTATATATAATATTATATATATATATATATATATATATATATATATATATATAATATTATATATATATATATATATTTATATATATGAAATGATAATCCAGCGTGTTTTCAAATTTACATAGGATTGCGTATACGCTTATGTGTTAATCACTTCCTTCTTCACAATATGCATATACTACTCACTCTATCAAAGGTTTCATTTCACAACTTTTGGAAATAGCGGAAAGATGTTTATCCTCTTAAAGCCCATGGAGGGTTTACTATTATCACTAAGGGTGCCATGGAGGCTTTACTATTATCACTAGGAATGCCATGGAGGATTTACTATTATCACTTAGGAGGTCATGTAGGCTTTACTATTATTACTAGGGAAGTCATGTAGGCTTTGCTATTATAACTAGGGAGATCATGTAGACTTTACTATTATCACTAGGGAAGCCATGTAGGCTTTACTTTTATCACAAAGGAGGTCATGTAGGCTTTATTATTATCACTAGGGAAGCCATGGAGGCTTTACTACTATCACTAGGAAGGCCATGGGTTGCGATCTCCTAAATTGAAGTTTATTAATGTTTTTTTTCTGATAACAAAATATTTCTTGATAACCATAAGGCATAAAGTGATAGTAAATTTATTTGGAAGTATCTTATTTATTAATATATAAACATTTTTTTTGTTTATTTATTTTAAAAAGGTTTTAATAGTTCAAAAAAAGTTAAATATTGCTTTTTATTTCTTTA
>JABUQX010037096.1:0-12500 GCA_015478945.1 Trachelipus rathkii | reverse complement strand
AATGAATTGTCAGTTAAATCTAATATTATTTGATTTATTTATTGCATATATCAATTAAAATACTCTTTCGCTTACAAAAAACTTTCCTCTGAAGATGTCTCAAGTACAGAGACGAAACGCGTCAGCAAATCTGTGTAAATATGTCTTCTACTTCTCTTGTAAATTATTTTCAAAAATCATTTTAAGGAAACTCAATAATGTAAAAAATAATATTTAGAACCTTGGAAGCTAAATCCAAAACTTTTATAAAATCAATGGCTGATGTTGTATTCCTAAATAATAATAATAATAATAATAATAATAATAATAATAATAATAATAATAATAATAATAATAATAATAATAATAATAATAATAATAATAATAATAATAATAATAATAATAATAATAATAATAATAATAATAATAAAATAATAATAATAATAATAATAATAATAATAATAATAAATATGAAAATGATGAAAATAATAATAATAATAATAATAATAATAATAATAATAATAATAATAATAATAATAATAATAATAATAATAAAAATAACAATAATAATAATAATAATAATAATAATATTAATAATAATAACCAGAACAATAAATCTGCAAATAAATTCTTTATCAGGAACAATTATTTTTTTAAATTAGCTATCCCTTAAGTAAAAAGATTGTAGTAATTATTAAAATTTAGAAGTGATATTCGAATTGCTTTTTTTATTCACTTAAAAATTTAAATATTGAATGCTGAAAAATGATGTTAATAGATTTTAAATTAAAATACTTAAAGATTTAAAAGTTATTGTTTGCTGTAAAGATAAACTAATCTAAAATATTCAAATTTGATGGTAAATTAAAACTATTTGAACAGATAAATTCACGATAATGTTGATTACATATATGATATTAAATTTATTTTTTAAACAGAGACTATAAGAAAGTAACGAAAAAGAGATTCAAACGAAAAAGAGAGTTTTGAAAGATTATTGAAGTATTTTAATAAAGTTAATACAATCTAATTTAAGATCTTTTGGTGAGATTGTAAGGTAGAAAGTATCGGAAATGTTAAAACGAGATAACAGAGATATGAAATTAGTAAGGAAATTGTCGCCGGATAATAATGTTAAGTGTAATGTGTGTGGTTATTTATATATAATAATAAAAGTTAATTCTCCTAATTATTAACTTAATATTCTGTTTATTTAAGTTCCTGTATTAAAGAAATGTATATAGTAGAAGATAGAGTAATAATAAATTGACATTAAGCTTTAAGCTTTAAGCTTTAAACATTTAATTGTAGATTTAGTATGTAAAGAAAAGCAAAGAAAAAAAAGAAATAAAAGGATGACTAAACTATTAAAATTAAATATTTATTTTGCTAGGCAGTAGGTCGAATATTTATTAATTATAAGTTGCAAACATTTAGAAAATCTTTAATTAATTTTCATATTTGTTTAAATAATAAAGGGGCTGTGTAAGATTATTGTATTATTTAAAAAGAATGACTTTGATAGTTGAAGACATTGCGGAAAACCATCATGTAATTTTTTTAATTTTAGATAAATCAATATTGACGATTTAGAATTTCTTCCTTATTTCATATAACAAACTAATGAAAAAAATTACGGATAATTATTGAAATAAGATATTAACTCATCTATTAAAGAGCTTGATTAGAGATTTTCATTAATAATAATATTAAAAGCAGATTTTCGTTTCTTTTATTTAATATCGTTTTAGTTATCTGAAAATAGACTAGTTACCGTTAGATATTGAATAATCAATTACTAAAGTTATTTTTTATTTTTTTTATTTATTATTCTTATTATTTATCTCAATTCATTTATTCGTCATATTTTTAGTTAATTATTCCTATTGTTTACTTCATTTAAAAAGCTATTATTTTACCTTTATAGTCATTTCTTTTCGAGTTCTTTCATCAAGATATTTCTATAAATTAAAAATTAGTTAATTAAGGAATCTTAATAAACGTTATATTATATTATATTATTATTTATAGTGGTAATCTAATTGTTAATTTCATGTTTATTATTTTTTCATTTAGCTTTTCAGTCAATTTCGTATCATTCAAATTTCCGCCATCTTGAATACCGAAGCTACTGAATCAAAGGTTGCTTTACTCAATAAAAACTGCGTACTTTTTATTTGACGTTCGTATTGACTAAAAATGGTGAGAAATCATCTTACTTGATGTAAATGAAATTCTGAGATAGATATATGATTTTAATTAGCTGTAGTTATCTTGAACTGGATATATATATATATATATATATATATATATATATATATATATATATATATATATATATATATATATATATATATATATATATATATATATATATATATATATATATATATATATATATATATATATATATAAATATATATATATATATATATATATATATATATATATTTGCATTTTTTAAGCAATTAAGAAGCTTTGCTCCGATCTTTCCTTAGTCTACTAAGGAAATACAAAGAGGGTCTGCTCTTTTTTAAATCTTGATCTACCTGGATTTCCTTCCGAGCAACTGTAAGGTCTTACCTTCAGGTGTGGTCTACTGCACGCTCGTTATAATTGGTATACCGATTATAATAATTCACAGTCAACTGTGAAAAAGAACGTGTCTACTCTCTCTTAAACATTGAGTCTACTTGATGATGGCAACCGATTGGTCTAGCTTTCAGCTGCGGTCTACCGCCTGCCTGTGACTGGTCTACTTGTTACATCAATTCATATTCTACTGTGAATAAAGAGCGAGTCTACTCACTTTTAAATATTGGATCGACAGGGCGTTAGCAACTGACTGGTCTACCTTTCGGGTGTAGTCTACCACATGCATGTGACTGGTCTACTGATTAAATTAATCCATGGTCTACCGTGAATAATGAGCGAGTTTACTCACTTTTAAACATTGGGTCTACCAAGTGTTGGCAAACTGATTGGTCTACCATTCTAGTGTGGTGTACCACATGCCTGTGACTGGTCTACTAGTAACATTAATTCATGGTCAACCGTGGATAAAGAACGAGTCTACTCTCTCAAACATTGGGTCTACTAGGTGTTGGCAACTGATCGGTCTACCATTCAGGTGTGGTCAGCCAGATGTGTATAACTTGTCTACCGGTTATATTACTTACAGCCTGCTTTAGATACGTAGATGGTCTACCTTCCGCTTGTAATTAAGTCTACTTGGTTATATTTTCTCGGATTAGTCTACTGATAAGCGAAGGGCCAGTCTACAGACCTTTTTTTTTTAACCAACGCCTTTAGAATTTCCACGCATTCTCAGAAGAGAAAACTTGTGTTAAACTAGGCTACCTATTTTGCACATTAAATAAATTGATCTCTTTTTTTATCTTTGACATTTATTTACCTGTCACAAATCAGCTATTTTTATGCTTCTAAATACTAAATAGTAAGACGTTCAAAAAGATTTCATTATATATATATATATATATATATATATATATATATATATATATATATATATATATATATATATATATATATATATATATATATATATATATACATATTACATATTATTATATATTATATATATATATATATATTATATATTATTATATATTATTATTATTATTATTATATTATTAAAATATATATATATTATATATATATATATGTTATTATATTATTATTATATATATATTATTATTATTTATTTATATTATTATATATATATATACATATATATATATTATTATATAAGTATATATATTATTATTATATTATATATATATTATTATATATTATATATATATATGTATATATATATATTATATATATATTATTATATATATATATATATATTATTATTATTATATATATTATTATATATATATATATATTATATTATTATATATTTGATATATATATATATGTTATTTTATTATATTATATATATATTATTATATTATTATATAATATATTTATTATTATATACATATTACATATTATATATATATATTATATATTATTATATGTATATATATATATATATATATATATATATATATATATATATATATATATATATATATATATATATATATATATATATATATATATATATATACAAGAATTTATATATATATATATATATATATATATATATATATATATATATATATATATATATATATATATATATATATATATATATATATATATATATGCTGGGCATTTTAGAGAGGAAACATCAGTTAGAACAATCTCGAAGAAAACTTTTTACTTTAATTCTCAGATTCAATCGAGTCCGTGTTAGAAAACGGTTAACCATTGATTCCGTGGGAATTAGGAATTGAATAGTTTAAAGGACCCTATAGCAAAAAGAAATTTTATTTCAAAAAAGGCGATATTGGTATCCACCGACAATTTGAATTTGATTTTAATTAGCAAAGCCAAAATTATAGAGCTCTTTCCTTTCTTGGAATAACACTGTCATGGGAATATGATACCAATAGTAGAAAAAGTTAAAAATGGCCATTCTTTCATATCCAAGCTGCAAGAGGAAAGAAGATTATTATTAGGCTGAAAAAGTAAATAGTATCCTAACTAGTACAGTTGGCCAATACAAACACTAAAATCGTTATCACAGGAAAATAACCATCGGAGGAAATTAGATTCAATTTTCCACTCTTCCCCCTCCCCAAAAAAGTTTGGAAGAACACTATGAGAAAGAGCAAGCTTTTCAGCAAGCACTATAATCTAAAGGAAACTCTCATTTGAGGAATAAAAGTTTACAGAATATAAATTTACATTTCTACTGTTCACCACTTTTAATAAATTGATCTAGAAGCGAAGTTCTCTCGTTGCAATTCATAAGAATTCAAACAAAAGTTAAGGGAAACCAGCAAAAACTGTTTGAGTGGTTGATCATGGTAGAATGTGCTTTCTTTATATACAACCAAAAAAATGGCGCGAAAGGGGTTTCCGATTCGTATTAAGTCAATAATTAAATTTAAAGGACTCTAAAGCAAAGAAATATATTTATTCAAAAAAGGCGATATTCGGGTCCACCATCAACATGAATTTTAGTATATTCTTATTTCAAAAAAGGCGATATTCGGGTCCACCATCAACATGAATTTGATTCTAATGAACAAAACCGAAATTATAGAGGCTTTTTTCCATTCTTTGAATAACATTGTCGTTGGAATATGAAATAATAAAAAAGTTATGGTATTTTAAAATGGTACAATTCTTTCATATTATATATAAGAAAAAATAGGGATTCTTATGAATAACATTGTCGTTGGAATATGATGTCAATAATAAAAAAGTTAAAAATGGTCATTCTTTCATATATAAGCTGCAAGAGGGAAGAATATAATTAAGCAGAAAAAGTAAATAATTGGAAATTAGTATCCTAACAAGTCCAGTTGGCCAATACAAACAATAAAATCGTTATCACACAAAAAAAATATCGGAGAAGATTATTCAATTTTTAACTCTTCCCTCTTGAGTTGGAAGAACTTTACGAGAAAGAGCTAGCTTTTTAGCAAGCACTATAATCTAAAGGAAACTCATTTGAGGAACAAAAGTCGTCAGATTATAAATTTAAATTTCTACTGTACACCGCTTTTAATAAATTGATATAGAGGTGAAGTTCTCTCGTTGCAGTTCGAAAGAATTCAAATAAAGGTTAAGGGAAACCAACAAGAACTGTTTGAGTGGTTGATTATGGTAGAATGTGCCGTCCTGAGACGGGGGCTTTCTTTATATACTACCAGAAAATGGCGCGAAAGGGGTTTCCGATTCGTTTTAAGCCAATAATTAAATTAACTTAATAATTACTTAATAATTATAAATAAATTTTTTTCGATAGGTTCCACTGACGGGTCGTGATTTTCCTAGAAGACCATGACCTTCCTTGGGGAGGACAGTTTATATATTATATATATATAATTATATATATATATATATATATATATATTATATATATATTATATATTATATATATATATATATATATATATATAATCAGAGCTGGGCGTTGCGCCACCGAGTGCGCTAGCTGCGCCTATGCGTCTGATGGCGCACTATCAATTCCGCAGGCGCAAAGCGCAATAGCGCCACAATTTTTAAAAAGGCGGATTAAGCAAAGGCGCACAGCCAAATTCTTTGCGCCTATAGCCGCGCCTATGAACAGGAACAAAGCATTTTTTTTACCCTTAAAAAGTTTAGAACTTAGAAGCCTTGGCAAACTTGTACATTTTAGAAACCAATGTTAAAACTTTATATATATTAATATATATATAGTAGTATAGTTATATATTATATATATTATATATTATAGTATAATTAATAATTATATATATAGTATATATATTAATTATATTTATTTTATATATTTATATATTGTTATATATAGTATATATATATTATATATGTATATATATAATGTTATGGTGTGGTGTTTGATAACGTGTCGTCGCTCTGCCGATTTTCTCCGAAGACGGTTTGATGATGATGCGGTAATGAAACTTTGTATAATGCTTTCTTATTGGTTTATGTTAAACTGATGTCCTTGGTGAGTTATTTTCAGTGAGTGCGGGCTCTAGGTTGATTTTCTAAAGGGGGTATCTCCTCCGAGCTAGCAAGGTGGAAATAAGCGGGTTACGCCGTTTTTGCGGCTTCCAATTCCGAGCGAAGATTAGGCCTAACTGACTAACGCTGTTATATTATTATTATTATTATTTATCATTATTATTATTATTATTAATTTTTATTTAAATTTTTATTTAAAATTTTATTATTATATTATTATTATTATGTTATTATTATTATTATTATTATTATTTATTTTCATTTTATGTTATTCTTTATTTTTATTATTCTTCGTTAGCGTTAGCCCTGCCCCTCTCAGCCCAGCGTAGCACTGCACCAACCCCTGCCCCACACCAGCACCGGCCCCTATATATATATATATAAATATATATAATATATATATAATATATAATATATATATATAATATATATATATATATATATATATATATATATATATATATATATATATTATATATATATAATATATATATATTTAATATATATATATAATATTATATATATATATATATATATATATAATATAATATATATATATATATATATATATTATATTATAATATAATTATATATAATATATATAGTTCTTAACTACAAATAAATTGGCAAATATGGCTCTGAAAATTTTCAACGTTCTTCATGAAACGCTCGTGCTTGAACCTCCTGGGGAAAACATGGACCACAAAGACATGGAGGTGGAAGAGGACGTGTAGATTAGTTTACGGTGTTTTAATTACAAATATTAATAAATGTGTGTTTTTCTTCCTTATAAATGCATGCTTTTATTATCGCACCAACCGCCGGGGCGGCCCCCCCCACTTTTTTTTTTTTTTTTTTTTTAAAAAAAAAAGTTAAGGGGGTTTTTTTTTTAAAAACCCCCTTTTTTGGGGCCCCAAAAAATTTATTTTTATTAAATTTTTAAAAAGCGAACATCCACCAGCCGGCGAAAAGTCGTTAGGCGCAGAAGGCGCAGATAGGCGGCGAATAGGCGCTGATGTGAAAAAAATATAGGCGCATAGGCGCTAAGCGCACTAGGTCCGGCAGCATAGGCGCATAGGCGCAGGCGCACTCAAAAAAATTATTGGCGCGCGGAGTCGCCTCTGATATTATATATATATAATAATATATATATATTAATAATATATATATATATTTATAATTTTTTTTATGAATTTAATTAAAAATTAATTTTTTATTTTAAAATATAATATATATTATATATATATATATATATATATATATATTTAATATATATATATATATATATATATATATATATATATATATGGGATGTAAACCGGAACCAGAATTTTTGGTTCCGGCCGGAACCGGAACTTTCCGGAACCTTGGAAATGTTCCATACGGAAGTTCCGGTCCCAACCGGAACTTATCGACTTCCGCTACACCTTACATATTTTACTGAAAACTTGTCTGATTAACAAGTGTAGTCTCTCTAGAAGTATCTGGCATCTTGCCATTTCCATATTGTGAGCTCTTAGTTCTGTAAGCCAAAAAATTTTTTTTTTTTGGATTTTGAAGATCAGTAAATATATTAAGTAAAATAGGAATATACTATAAGAAGTCTCTACTGGGCCTTTAAAGTTTAAAAATCAGAGAAAATGATATCGCTGCAAAAAAAGGTACATTTATGCTAGAGTTTGTAACGCGATATTGACGATCGAGTTAATAACATATTTCGGAGCATGTATAAAAACCCTCATCTCTCCGTCTCTCTCTCTCTCTCTCTCTCTCTCTCTCTCTCTCTCTCTCCCTCGTCAAATCTCTCTCTCTCCTCTCTCCTCTCTTCTTCTCTCTCTCTCTCTACAGCTTAAGCTCGTTTTCGTGTTTTTGCATATGTGCTTACTGAATACGGGGAAATGGGCCCTTCGAGTTTTGCGCTCCTCGTTTTTTATTCAAACGTAGCGCCAAGGGGTTTTTTTCCGTTTTTAAAAAAAAAAAATATTTTTGGGGGTGGGGGTTTTTTTTTTTTTCCCAAAAAAACCCCCCAAAGGGGGGGCCGGGGGGGCGGTATGGCAATTTCAGCTTAATTCTGTTAAGGTTGCTATTCCCGTGCTGGCCGATTTTAGCACGTTCTTACAAAAAATGTAAGCAAACATGATGGCGGCGTGGTAGGCCCGTTTGAATTTCGAATGTTTCATTCAATGAAAATTAATTTAAATCCAATTTCTTCTAAATTGATAATCTCCATCACAATAGTTGATCAATTATTTGTAATATTAACCATTTTATTTTATTTTATTTTCTGTTATAACATCACGGTGCGTCCATCACAACAAGTCTGATTCCAATTTTTGTAAACAAAAAGTAACTTTTATGAGAAATCTCGTTCGTTTATGCACGAAATTCGTGCTAAAATTAAACTGTTTTTTGGGGTAAGTATTTCTTATCGAGCTCTTGTAAGCACATAAATGACAAAAACGCGAAAATTGATCTTACGCGCTTCATGCTTAAAAAACTGATAAAAACTTATTTTTTAAATTAAGGAAAAGAAATACATATTTGTAAATTGTCATAAACCTGGCCAACAAAAAAATTTTTTTTTTTTTTTGCTGCCAAGGATATTTTATCAAATTTATAGTATATCGGGTGTGCTGACTTCAGAAATGACATTAGTTTTCCAAGATTGGCTATAGTTCTTGAGATTAACAGGGTCTGTTCCAGATTTACTCTTATACAAATATCTTTTTTTAATGCATATTTTACAGTAATATCGTTTTATTTCTTTTTAGGGCTTGACGGCGTTTATATATACTTTTATTTTTTTCTATTTTCAGAAACACTATGAGTACTCACGAAGAGCCTGTTTGAATTAACCCCAATGTATTCTCTACATCTGTGGTGAATATTGCCTGGAGAACCAAAGAAGAAATATTACTAACTTTGTGAAGCAAGCATATCTGGCATACTTTGGAATGAAACTCGGAGACCAAGATATGTCTTGGGCTCCCCATATGGTCTGTAAAACGTGTGTCGAAAATCTACGTCAGTGGAAAATGGACGAAGAAAAGGTTTTAAATTTTGGTGTGCCTATGGTATGACGGGAGCCAAAGAATCCCCACAGTGACTGTTATTTTTGTTTGGTTAATGTGAAAGGTATCAATCGTTACAAGAAACGTAAATTTGAGTATCCGAATTTGGAATCAGCAAGGCGACTTGTACCACACTCCGACGATGTCCCCATCCCTGTGTTCACTCACTCCTAGACCTAGCATTGTCTGATGAAGAAAATATCCAGGATTTGGTGTGCACACGTGCAGGATTTTTGTGGTTATGTGAATATGAAGAAAGAATAGTACTTCTACACAGCAACAGTTTTCCCAGGAAGAGATCAATGAATTAGTACGAGAGTTAAGTCTCTTCAAGCAAGATTCTGAGCTTTTAGAATCTAGACTAAGTGAAAAAACTGTCTCGAAAAGCCGTTAATGTTAATGAATAACTTTTTGTCGGACAAGGAGAGTAGTACTTCTTTCCATATTTCATTTAAGAAGAAGACCTAGTATACTGTAAGAACATCCCTGGACTCCTACTGCAAATGGGGTTACCTAAATACCGACCAGAAGATTGGCGATTGTTTTTGGATAGTTCAACGAGAAGCTTGAAGTGTGTTTTATTGTACAATGGCAATAGTTATGCATCCGATTCCAATAGGTCACTTAACAAAACTGAAAGAGGAATATAAAAATCATAAGAATGATCTTGCAGAAGCTTAGATATAATGAAAACCAGTGGTCTATAAGCGTTGATTTGAAGATGGTCAACTATCTTACTTGGGCAAGCAAAGCGATATACTAAGTACCCTTGTTTCATATGCTTGTGGGAGAGTAGGGCTAAAGAAGACCACTGGGGAAAAAGTTGTATGGCCTGCCTAGGGAAAATATGACTGTAGGTTCATCAAATATCATTAACGAACCACTGGTTACAGGGGAAAAATTGATTTCCCACCACTTCCACAAATCAAACAAGGACTGATGAAGCAATTTGTTAGTGCCCCTAGACAAAGATGGTGAATGTTTCAATATATATTTGGCAGATTTTCTCCAGGGTTGAGTATGGAGAAACTCCAAAAGCTGGAATCTTTAGCGGCCCACAAATTCGCCAAATCATCAAGGGTGACAATTTCATAAATTCTCATAAATTCCATGACTGATGTTGAAGCATCTGCCTGGAAAGGTTTTGTCTTGGTTGTTCAGAACTTTTGGCAACCATAAATCTCCCAACTATGTAGAACTCGTACAGAAAATGCTTTCAGACTTCAAAAATTTGAATGCTAATGTGAGCATGAGCGTAAAAGTTCACTTTCTACATAGTCACTTTGATCGGTTTCCGGATAATCTCCTAGGATGTTATAGTGAGGAATAAGGGGAGAGGTTCCATCAGATAGTCAAGGTGATGGAAGAAGATACCCAAGTGGTTAGAGATGGGATACACACGATGATGGCAGACTATTGTTTGAGCCTTTCAACGTGATTGTCCAAATTCTGCACACAGAAGACAATCATATATATAGACAGCGATTTTTAATGCATTAATTGTGATTTCATGGTACTGAATTGAATGTTTTGACCCATACTCATTAACAATTTGATATTTATCTTTCGTGTTTTTTTTTTTTTTTTTTTGTGAATTACATTACAACCTAACATAAATTGTTGTTTTTAATGTATTTTTGTGACCACCCTGTATCTCAAAAACTAGAGCCAATCTAGGAAAACGGAGGTCATAATATTAATCACTTTAAGTTTAAGTTTTTGTTTAACTTCGTGAAATGTTTTTTCCTAAGTCAAAAATTTTCAAATTCAATTTTATCAAAATGTTTTTTAATGTTACACAGTCCTGGTTTTCGAAATTTTTACTAAATGTTTTCCACTATTCACTTAGGTTCTTTAATTTTCCTTTTTTATTTCTTATTTTACTATTTCAGTTTTCACGTTTTTAGGTTTTATTTCTTTTCTTACTTTTCTTTGGTATATTGTCAGTATGTTTCTTTCAGTTATAATTTAATAATTTTCAAAGTTTAGTTCTCTCCAAGCAAATGTTCTGAGCTTTTAGTCATCCTAGGTACTATAGTCAAAAAGAACTTGTCTCTAGGCCGAAGTTAAAATATACTTTTTTTCGGACAAGAGAGGTAATACTTCTTCCATATTTCATTGAAGAAAAAGACCTAGTATACGTGTAGGAACATCCCTGGACTCCCACTCCAAATTTTTTTTTTTTTTTTGGGGGGGGGTTACCTTATAATACCGACCAGAAGAATGGCGATTGTTTATGGATAGTTCAACGAGAAGCTTGAAGTGTGTTTTATGTGTACAGTGGCAATAGTTATGCATCGATTCCAATAGGTCACTAAACAAAACTGAAAGAGGAATATAAAAATATAAGAATGATCTTGCAGAAGCTTAGATATAATGAACACCAGTGGTATATATGCGTTGATTTGAAGATTGGGGAATTTTTTGGGAAAGGGGAATTGGGGGGGGGTTTTTTTTTTTTTTTTTTTTTTTTTCAAAACCTTTTTTTTTAAAACCTTTTGTTTTTGGGGGGGGCCCCCCAGGGGGGCAAAAAGGCGGGAATTTATATATACTAAGTACCCTTGTTTCATATGCTTGTGGGATAGTAGGGCTAAAGAAGACCGCTGGGAAAAATTTTGTCTTGGTTGTTCAGAACTTTTTGGGCAACTATGTAGAACTCGTACAGAAAATGCTTCAGACTTCAAAAATTTGAATGCGCTAATATGAACATAAAGATTCACTTTCTACATAGTCACTTAGATTGGTTTCCGGATAATCTAGGATGTTATAGGAGGAACAAGGGAAGAGGTTCCATCAAGATATCAAGGTGATGGGAAGAAAGATACCAAGGAAGATGTG
>JABUQX010037095.1:25000-32892 GCA_015478945.1 Trachelipus rathkii | reverse complement strand
AAAACACAAATAAAACATTTGGAAAATTTTTCCCTTTTTTAGACGGCAAAAAAAGACAAACTTTATACATAATATATATATATATATATATATATATATATATATATAATATATATATATATATCTATATATATATATATATATATATATATATAATATATAATATATATAATAGTATATATACTATATATATATATTTTTAACTATTTATAGGGTTCCCAAGCAACCTTCTATTGATTTAAATAAGTACAGTTCAAAGCAGTGATGTCGAAGCATGGCTGACTTGGAAAACTTTTCCGAGATGTCTTCTTTTTTGGAGAGGCGGATCGAACTAGTAGTAAGCCTCCTTACATGTCTAACGGGCATCTTTTGTCGATGCGTGCGTGTCCTGGCGGCGGAGTGAAATTTTTTTTGCGTCTTATTATTGCAAATTTCTCGCAACGAGATGCGATGTTGTGCCATGTCGGCGATCCTTGACTTTGGTCGGCTGCCCTGTAACCCTGAGCACCCCTGAAAAAATGCCGTGTAGCACCCCAGAAGGGTTTCCCAACCACCCTTGTATGGATTAAAAATATGTAGCGAGTTCCAAAGCAGTGATATCGAAGCAGAGATTTGAATCTTCCGAGATGCCTCCTTTTTTGGGGAGGCGCATCGGAATAGAGTGGTAGAGCCTCCTGTACCTTGTCTAACGGCGACGTGTTGTCGATGGTTCGAATGTCCTGGCGCGAGTGAAACTTTTTTCGTCTCATTTATTGCAAATTGTCGCTCGCAACAAGCTATTGTTGCGCATGTCGGAGTTCGCTTGAGCTTTTAGTCGGTTGCTCTGTAAACACATGAACTACCCGCCGAAGAACTACCGTGTAGCCCAGGCATGGGTTCCAACCTCCTTCTTGGATTTAAATAAGTATTGAGTTTTAAAGCATTGGATATCGAAGCAGGAGATTTGAAACTTCCGAGATGCCTTTCTTTTCTGGGGAGGTGGATTCAGACTAGTAGTAGAGCCACCTCTGCATTGTCTCTAACGGCGACGAATTTGTCGATGGTCGAGTCCTGGCGTGCGAGTAAAGTTTTTTCGTCTTATTTACGTGCAAATTTGCCGCAACAAGCATCTTTGTGTGCATGTCGGCGTTCCTTGACTTTGTCGGTTTTGATCCTGTAACCCAGGAGCACCCCAGAAGAATGCCGGTAGCCCCAGAGAGAAGATTCCAAATCATCCCTTCGGTTGAATTTATTGTAAGGTCGAGGTGTTCAAAGCAGTGATATTGAAGCAGGAGATTTGAAAACTGCTCCGAGATGTGTTCTTTTTCCAGGGAGGCGAATCGGACTAGTGGTAGAGCAAGCAGTGATATTGTCTAACGGCGACGCTGTTGTCGATAGTTCGAGGCCTGGCGGCCGAGCAATTTTTTTCGTCTTATTGCAAATTGTCGTAAGAAGCATGTTGTTCGCCTGTTGGCGTTCCTTGACCTTGGCCGGTTGGTCCTGTAACCCATGAGCACCCTTGAAGAATGCCGTGTAGCCCCAGCAAGGGGGTTCCATTCTTCTGTGGATTTTAATAAGTATCAGTTTCAAAGCACTGAAATCGAAGCAGGAAACTTAAATTGTAACGAAATACTTTTTTTTCTTGGGATTCGGATCATGACTATGGTTTAACCTCTTGCTACATTGTCTACAGCGACAGCGGACGCTGTGTCGATGGTTCAGTCCTGGCGCGAGTAATTTTTCTTTTCGTCTTATTAATGCAAATTTGTCGCAACAAGCATGTTTGTGCCATATCGGCGTGGCCAGACTTTGGTTGGTTGCTCCTCCTGTAACACGGGGGCAAACTAGCAGAATGCCTTTAGCCCCAGCAGGGGTTCCCAACCACCCTTCTTTATAGGATTTGAATAAATATTCGAGTTTCAAAGGAGGAATCGAAGTTCAAGAAAATTTTGAAAACTTCCGAGATGGCTTCTTTTTGCTGGGAGGCGGATTCGCAGATTAGTGGTAGAGCCTCGCTGCACATTGTCTAACGCGACGCTGTTGGTCGATGGTTCGAGTCCTGTCGCGAGTGAAATATTTCTTCGTCTTATTATTGCAAATTTGTCGCAACAACATGTTGTGCCCATGTTGGCATTCCTTGACTTTGGTCACTTGCTTCCTGTAACCAGGGAAGCAACCCAGAAGAATGCCGTGTTAGCCCCAGCAGGGGTTCCAACCACCCTTCTATGGATTTAAATAAGTATCGAGTTTCAAGGCAGTGATATCGAAGCAGGAAAACTGTATAAACTGTAAAGAGATACCTTATTTTTTATGGTGTCTATCGGGACTAGTGGGGGATACTTCTCTGTTACATTGTCTAACGGTGACCGCTTGTTGTCAACGGTTCTTAGTCCTGGTGCTCGAGTGAAATTTTTTCTTCGTCTTATTATTGCAAATTTTATCGCAACAAGAATGATGTTCCATGTCGCGTGGGCCTTGACTTTGGTGCGGTTGCTCCTGTAACATGGGAGCAAACTAGCAAATGCTGTGTAGCCCCGGTAGGGGGTTAAAAGCAACCTTTCTATGGATTTCAATAAGTACCGTGTGTCAAAGCAGTGATATCGAAGCAGGAGACTTTAAAACTGTTCCGAGTTACCTTCTTTTTCTGGAGTGGCAGATCGGACTAGTGTAGTGCCTCCTGTACATTGGTCTAACGGCGACGATGCTGTCGATGGTTCGATTGTTGGCGCGAGTGAAATTTTTCATCGTCTTATTATGCAAATTTATGCAACAAGCATTCTTATCTCTCCATATGTCGGCGTGTGCTTTGACTTTTGGTTTGGTTGCTCCTTGTAACCCATAGGTAGCAATCCCATCAATAATGACTCGTGATGCATAGCCCCAGCTCAGAATTTTCCACTTTATTATCTCCTTCACACTTTATTAGATCTATACCCCTTTTTCCAGACCATAGTCTCACTACGGTTATTACGTTGAGTTTTAGGACAGGCTAATAGGTACCATACCGGTCCCATCTGCGCTTAAGACCCTTTAGAGCCACACTCCACACGACCTTTATCATACACTTTCGTCACGCTCCTCATATCAAGGAATCTAATTGCTCTCCCCATTTCTCCCTTACAATTCAACAACATTTCAACTATACATTCTGCGCATCATCTCCGTTCTCTTTTCACTTCCACTATCCTAACTCATTTTAAAACCTCATGCACACTTTGCTCTCACACGCTGCCTACTCCCTACTTACTTCTCACACAGAGAACATCCATCTCTCACTCTAAACACTCCATCAACCAGCTTAATCTTTTTCTCACCGTGTTTATAACTTTTACAATTATACCTCCTTTTCCTACTACGCCCTAGCCCGATTCTCTCCGTACTTCAATCCCTTGCTCAAAGCCTCCTACTCTCACGACTTCGTCCCCACCTTATAACTTAAATCTCTCCTGTCATATAATACGCTAGTGCCACCCCTCCCACCGTGCTTTCCATTCTCCATTACCTCTAACCAATACCCTTCGCTTCACGATCACAACCTACCTCTGCATGCTCTTCAAGTACCCCTCATATCCTATCCTATCCTAATTTACTCCTAATATATATTATATTATATAATTTAGTCACTACTAATACCTCTTATAAATTCCTCTATTTATCATGAGTATCGAGTTGATCGATATCTATTTCCTCGTCTCTAATTTCACTTGCGGGAATACGATCGTACGCAACCAACAGAAAGAAACTTTGACTCCTTATATCTATACTATAAATATCTCCAACTAAACGCTAGCTATATTTTATATACTATATATACAACCCCTATTATCTATATAAAATATACCTACTAAATAATAGAACTTCCTTATACTTTTCTTCTGGACTATAGTCTGGCTAATATATCAACCCCACGTTTCACATCCCAATACAAACTCATAACCGCTGTTAACTACATCAGATTTCATCAAATACTATTATTTTTTAAATCTGATATATAATTATCACTTTCTAGTGATAGTATCCTCCCCTCACTTTCCTATATTTATCTTATCTATCAGTAAACCCTCCTAAATAGCTATACTCTAATATTACCTATTATCATACTATATTAATATCTTATTATGCTTTCTATTAATACTATTATAGCTCCTCATTCTAAATTCCCTCCTCCTACCTTATCTCAACTTATCACATTCCTCACTATATAATATATATATAAATCTAAAATATATATATCTTTACTATATTTATTATCCTAATATAACTATAACTCACCCTATCTCTAACTTCTAAACCACTATCCTACCCTCCTCATCTCCTCCTTTACTCAATAACTCTAACTTAAACACTCATTTTATACTCTTATACTTGGTATATTTTTATTTATAGACCCTTTTGTCCCACTTATTCACTTACTCATACTCACCGACCTCAACCATATAAATACTATACTCCTCATCTAGCCCTATCTCACCGCTACTATTCAGTACACTTGAGGCTCAGAGTATATTTATCTCCGCAAAACTCACGTATCATGTTCTACTATTATATACTACTACTCATTTTCCCAATTCATTACTTCTACACCTCACCCTCCCTCCTAATACCCTCCTATCTTCTACCTAACTTCCATTTTAAACTATTTAGTGAAGATATATATAGACTCCGTGCCGAATTGTACTATCTGTATATATATACCCTATACACCCTCCTATTAAATACATTATTATTTATATTACATATATATATTTTTCTTTATAATTTATCTATTATATTACTAATTTTTATTTATATATCATTTTTCATATATTTATATTATATGTATTATTTATTATATTATATATATAATAATTTTTTTAATTTTATTGATGTATAATTGTAATTTATATAATTATATACTACTTTTGTTTTAATATATTGTTTTAATTATATTATTTAATGTTCTATATTACTTAAATCTTTCATTATATTTATTTTTATATAGTATAATATATATAATTTTTATTATACGTATATTATTTATTTATTTATATATATTATTATAATATAAATATAGTTATTTATATATATTATATGATTATATATATATAGTATATTAATCTATATTATATATTTATATTATATATTTAGTTATTATATATTATATATTTATATATATATAGCGTATTATAAATTATATTACTATAATAATTATGATTATATATAATATATATATATATATAGTATAATATAGTATTATATATATTATTATTATTTATATATATATAAGGATAATATATATATATATTAAAAATGATATATATATATATATATATATATATATAGCTATACTACTATATATTATATTAGTATATATATGTATATATATATATAATATATGAGTATATTAATATTTATATATATATATATATTATATATATATATTATATATATATATAATATAAGATATATATATGTATATATATAATAATATATATAATATATATAGTATATTATATATATTGTAATATATATATATATATATATATATCCTTTTCAATGAATCAATTCAAGCCTTTGATTATATTCTTTTTACAACCCAAATAAGAAAGAATAATAATGTATTTTTCTCCGTGCTGCCGGTGCTCCGAACTCCGACTTAGTTTTCTTGCACTGTTTGAAGAATGTGTAAGACTTTCTTGGCAGATAAATTTTTCACGTTTACAAAAACCATATTTTGAAAAAATTTATGCCCGGAATCCGGTTGCGTTTCATACTCCGGCTGCGGCTCCAGATCCGGCGCTGGATGCGACTAAGGTTTCTGCACTCATTTGAAAATTGTTTAAGCACGTCTCCTGGGAAAAATACTTTTCACCAAAAAAAATATTGTGAAATTAAAAAAATTTATCCCCAGAATCCGGCTCCGTTTCCGACTTCGGATTCCGGATCCAACTAGGGTTTCTGCACTATTTCAACATTGTTCAGCACGTCTTCCTGAGAAATAAATTTTTCATTCTAAAAAAAATATTTCTTGGAAAAATTTATTAACAGGATCCGGCTCTGTCTAACTCCGACTCCGGTTCCGACTCTCGAGGATCCGGAGTCCGACAATGTTTATTTGAACTATTTGAAAAATTAGTTGTTGGCGTTTTTTAACTAAGTTTTTAACTAAAAAATATTTGCTTGAAAAAGTATATAGCAATGTATCATGGCTCCGGATTCGACTCCGCGATCCTGTTCCCTTATCCGATCCAATCAAAGTTTCCTGCCACTATTTTTGAAAAGTTGTTCAGCAACATCTTCTTGTTCAATAAATTTTCACCTAAAAAAATATTTCTTTAAAAAAAAATTCATACCCATGACCCGGCTCCTTAGTCGGGTCCGGATCCGGCTCCGGATCCACTAATCTCTGCTACTAATTGAAAATTTATAAATAACACGGTTTCTGGGCAATACATTTTTCGGCCGTAAAGAAGATATTTTTTTGAAAGATAATTAGTATACCCAGGATCCGGCTCCGGGCTTCCCGGCTCCGACACCGGTGCGACAGGCCTGGCTCGAGTTCAGCTTCGCTGTCGGATTCTGGATGCTAAGGTTTCTGCACTATGGGAAAGCTGTTTTACAGTTATTCAAAGAGTATAATCTTACTATAAATACAATTTGTATTTTTGGTTTTAATCAACAATATTCCGGCCTCCGATCTCCGAATCCGGATCCGATTTAAGAATTTCTGTACTTGTTTCATAATTGTTCCAGCAAGATATGCTGTGAACAAAGATCTGTTCTAAAAAATTATTCTCTTGAAAAATTGTTATTACCTAAGGATATAAGGCGCGAATTCTGGATCCGGATCCGGACCCGACTAATGGTTTTTTGCTTCGATGAATTCATATTCGGCTTTGTCATATCTTTTCCTTTAAAGAGATGACTTTTTTTGAAAAAATATATTTTTTCTATCCACGGCTCCTCTAGAGCTCTGAATCTCCATGCTCACTGCTTCCTACTTCAGGTCTCCTCTCATGTCTACATCATTTCTGCTCCTGGATCTGACTATAGGTTTTGAAACAGAGTCTTTGGAGAAAGGTTGTGTCTCTTTGAGTACGTTCTTTTGGCTCAAATTAAAGTTTTTCACACTGAATAAATAATATTTTTTTGTTTAAGAAGGTGTTTTACCCTAGTGATCCAGGCCCTCTCTCGGTGCTCGTGGATACCTCGGTCCGACGCTTAATGCGTTTCTTACAAGACAATACTTTGAAAATTGTTTCAGCACGTCTTCTATCAATAAACATTTTCACTTTATAAACATTATTTTTTCGTGTTTATAAAGATATATCTTGTGATATCTTTTGGCTTCCACTCCATCTCTCCGAGCTTTGTATTTACTCGGCTCTCTTATCTCGTCGCTAATTTCCCAGCGTGATTTTGCGCCATTATATGTGATCGTGCGAGCTTGTAAATATTTGAGGAGAAATTGTTCAGCAATGTCTTTCTCTCGTTCTCAGATAATATTGTTCCTCTAAGAAAATTATTGGTGTCTTTTGATAAATAATTATTTTATGACCCAGTGATCGTCTCCCGATATGCGTCGATACTGAGATCTCTGTGTGATCTAGATATCCGGACCAGTCTTGTGACTAGAGTTTTGCTTACTATTTGAATATAATTGTTGTTCAGTGCGTCTGGTTTCTGGCATTAAATATTTCACGTTCTTAAATAATATTTGAGATATTTAATTTTCTATTATCCCAAAATGATTTCTTGGCTCCGTGTGTGCTTCGCCGGCTTCCGGTCTTTCGCTGTGTGCTTTCTGCGCTCCGTGATGGGCGGCGACTAGGTTTCGGTTGCGAGCTATTGATGAAAATGTGGGTTAGGGGCAGCGACCTGTCTGGCAATAAATTTTTCATCTAAAAAAATAGTTTCTGAAAAAAATTGTTATA
>JABUQX010037095.1:10000-20000 GCA_015478945.1 Trachelipus rathkii | reverse complement strand
ATCCGCTTTTGCACCTGGTCACTCCAAGTCTAATCTCTCTAGTTGCACTTTTTAAGCAAACAACTTGATACTCATATTTTAGGTCTTTTCCCATCTAAGTGAAGACATAACTCTTTTCCTTTCTTCAGAAGATTTTTGATATCATACATCTATTTTCAAGAATGTCTCAGGACTCCACGCCATACACCTGATTGTGTGGGTATAGGAAGAGGTATACCTTCTTCTGCAAGACTTGCACATGCTTTAGATGCTTTATGTGTTAATAAAAATTGACGAGTCACCAATTTTGTGGCCTGTTTTGTGGCAGATGGTTTTCTTCTCATGACTGGCTCTGAATCATCAGAGCCGCGCTCTGATGGGCTTCTCACATTGTCGCTTGAAATATCAGATACACTTTTCATATTAGATGTGCTAACACTATGTTCATGTGATACTTTAACAAGTCTTTTTTTTTTTTTTTTTTTTTGAAGGAAGAACAGATGAATTTGGTGCAGGCCTATGAGTGGTATATCCCACCTTTCCACCGGACTTCATTTGTTTCTGGTAGAGCTCTTTATCCTCTCGACAAAGCCAAGCACCATCAAACTATACTGATGTCAAATATGATATCTAAATCATTCCAGAAATCTTTTTTTGGTCTACGTTGAATCTTTTAATGCAAACCTAAAAGTCCTCGAAGTTAATTAGGCGTGCATTTACAACATGCTGACTGAGAGTGGGAAAGATGAATTTCTCCCACAATTGAATTAATTCATTGGCAATTGGTTTAATTCTATTTTTTTTTTGTCTTTGCATTGTTCCAATAACGCATGATATTTACCCAAAATATGTCGATTTTGAGGTAGCCTTGTGTAGGTTGTCAAGCATTCAACACGAGGAAGGTAAGATTGAAGATGGTAGATTTGAAGCCTATTTTTGGGCATTTTTTTATTTTAATCATATCACAAGATTTATTATATGCCATGGATATAAGATTAATGTTTTTCAATTTTTTTTATATTATTATTTATCAAATCTGTGTAAGGCAAAATAATTACAATGAAAGAATATAAAACAAAGCACAATGCACAACTCAGGAAAACTATTTCCAACTAAGTTTAGTCATTTCAGATATATATATATAATATATATATATATTATATATATATATATATATGATACTATATATATATATATATATATATATATATATTATATATATAATTATATATATATATATATATAATATATATATATATATATATATTATATATATATATATATATATTATACTTGGGCTATATAATATTAAATAAATATATATATATATATATATTAATATATATATATATATAAATATATATATATATATTATATATATATATATTATATATATTACTATATTATATATATATAAATATATATATATAAATATTATATATATATATATTATATATTATATATATATATATATAATTAAATTAGCACAACTCAACTTTGTCACCTCTAAAAGTAGCAAACACGCCGAAAATTCGGTAAGCGTATTACCTATTTCATTTACCCTATCTTCAACTTTTACTGAAAGCACTGCCGCACTAACGTGATTTGATAATTCTCCTTTCAGCTCAATATGGATGGAACTTAAAACTTACTTAAGCCGTAGATTAAGAAATAATGTTCGATGTGCATATAGCTGCTTGCTCATAAAAAGATCTGCTAGCAGAACAAAATCAATCCCCCCCTAGGGGGAGAAATATTTTATATGCAGAAAAGCCAATTTATGATTTTTTTTTTATTACTTTTTATGAAAACTCATTGCATGCATGACGGACATTTAAAATTTCGAATTTTTTTTGTAGAGTACCCTAAATATATATATATATATATATATATATATATATATAATAATATATATAATAATATATATATATATATATATATATTATATATATATATTTATATATATATATATATATATAATATATATAATATATTATATATATAATCAGCGGTGACTCCAGCAACTTTTTTTACTACTCGTGCATCCTCTCTTCTCTCTCTCTCTCTCTCTCTCTCTCGTCTATATATATATATATATATATATAATATATTATATTAATATAATATTTATATATATATATATTATATATATATTATTATAATATATATATTATATATATATATCATAGTATATATTCAAAATAATTTATTTTCTGAAATGAGATATTGGAGTTATCCATATTTTACAGGTTTTCTTTATGCTTTTAATTGCTTTTATCGGGTACTTGATTGTTTTTCTTTTTCAAATTCAGATATTAGAATTTAAATATATTATTATTTTTATCCGAAAATGTGCATTTTTATTCGTAAAGTTATTTTAATTTTTTTTTTAAATAAAAACGAGTGTTTATTAGATTCCCAGGTAGGAAAAAAAAAAAAAACGTAAAAAAATTAATTCACGAATAGGTATTGTATACCGTCTTGACAAAATTTTCTCTCCGCTTTTCGGAGAGGCACGAGCCGTTAACAACTTATAATTGATTAAAAATAGGCTTATTCAATGGCTTAGTTCTTACACTTTTTGTTTAACATTTTACATAATCTTTCATTTGTATTATGTTATGTATTCTTTTCAGATGACCTATTTTTACAAAAAAATAAGAGAATTTTATCATAACTTTTAGAAATTTGAAGAAGATCCCGTTTCTATAATAATAACCTGTGCTAAGCACGAGTGTTAGGAGTCGCCTCTGATATATATATATGTATATATATATATATAATTATATATTATATATATATATATATATATATATATATTAATACTATATAATATATATAATATATAGATATATATATATATATACTATATATATATATATATATATATATATATAAATATTATATATAGAATAACAAGTCAAATCAAACTGCTATACGCTACATTCTGGAATTAGGGCAAACTGAAATTGCATAGAAAATGCAATTCTCTTCTGATTCCTGATAAGTGCATTTTTTGGTTTTCTCTGGTATATGGGTCATATTTTTTACCGTCTATATCTTTTAAAAATTGTTTCTTGTAAACTAATCTAAACAAGCGACGAAATTAGTTCATAATCTTAAAGTAATGAAAAATACATTCTACATAGCAATGTAAAAGTTATGAATATATTCCCATTTGTTCTTTATAACCAGTTTGTTTCGCTTAGATATGGATTCTAGGAGATTTTTGTAAGCATTCTTTTTTTATGTTTTGCATCACATTAACGCACGCTGATTATAAAGCAAATCGTTTTTGCTGTGGTAAAATCCAGTTTTGATATATTACCTTTGCAGACAGGCAGCAAGTTTTCAAGTGGGTTTAATTCCTGAAAGTTTTCCAGCTTATTTTATTTTCATGTGAAAATGTTTTTCACTTTTAATAATATAGAGTGAAGAGCCAAATCTTGTTAAAAATGGATGGCATCACCTGCAAGAAATGTTTTGGTAAGGTTTGGTACCACCCTTCGGAAAGTTATTCCGATATATTGATCGAATTTTTAATTACTCTGACTGGAACTAACGGTTCTTCATAGCTTAAACATGGCAGGAAGAATATTATAGCAAAGTATTCTGCAGAACAAAAGTGATTGAAAAGTAGGAGATACCATATCGAACAAACTTGGGTTAACAATCACCCTGCAAGATTCGCGTGAAGACGATGCATCTTTTGTGCTGTGAGGACTTCACAAATGAAATGAAGTGAATAGACCTGTAGAACATATGTCGTCGTATTATCAAAATAGAAATGAGATAGAGTATTAACGTCACATAAAAGTAAAGGGTCAATAGAGTTAGAAAGTAAAGTACAATTTGTAAGGTCTTATGATTTTAATCTTGACCCTATTCAAAGGTTGTGAGAACTGGAGCCCTTCCCTCCCCACCCAGATGCGAAAGCAGTACTACATAAAAGGAGGGTAGGGTTCATATAAATTTTACGTAATGGTTGCTCAGCCCTGAAATCGGAGCCAAGAAGTTTTGGGAATGGATCAAGAGAAAAATCTATTTGGTGAGGAGCGGAAACAGGAGAAAAAAATTGTAACATAAAATAAAGGAGCTAGAAACATTCATTCCATTCATTTTACCTCATAAACAATTAATTATTTCATAACTGTAAACGGAGCAAGAGCTGTAATGAGTCTGAACCGGAGTCTGGAATTTTTTATCGATTTTTTAGCCTTGATTGGAATAACGATGAAGAATAAAATTACTTTCGCAACCTGAACAGAACTACTACTAGCTTCTCTAAGGTAACCCGAGAAATCATTATGGTGCGAGATTGACTAATTAATTGTTGTTATGTTAAGACAAAGACAAAAACTGATTTTGACCACAGGTCAGGCAGTAGGATCTTACTAAGCAAGACGCCTGAGAGGTGAAGTAGTAGTAATAGTAGTAGTGGGTGGAAGAGAAGAAGATATGCTAGAATCGCCAATACGGGGTTGGATTAGATATTAGATCAAATAAGGAGGTAAAGAAGAATAATTATCCTTTTCAGGAGTATTATAGCTATAGATCCGTTAGAAGGTTGAATAGAGAAAGCGCAGATTTATAGAAGCTATTAAAGATGTTTTTGGCAAGAGAGAGACAGAAATTTTGTCAGAAAAACAAATGCGGTCATCACACTTCCGTGCAGTGAAGTTACGTTTAGCGATCAGATAATTTCCCTGCAACGATTACTAGATAAATGAGCTATTAATATCACAATTTACATAATTTTCAAATGATCTAAAATAAAACAAATCATTTAAATTTTAAAATTATTTTGCAATTGAATATTTTACTAATGCTTTTTACGGGAACTTTTAACAGAGAGGTTTTACCAGGTTTCTTCAATACTTTATTAAAATTACCATGCCAACCTTTTATACATATATATAAAATAGTAATATATATATATATATATATATATATATATATATTGATATATATATAGTATATAATAATATATATAGTATATATATTGTATATATACATCATCTCTTATTGGGTTTCGAACCCGCACCCTCGCAGTTTGAATATGCCAAGCGTGTTACCACTAACCAAAACGAGGAGCTAAAAGGAAATCTACCATTTTTCTCTGAAAGATTACTATCTTCCCAGAAGAATAAGGCAGTCGATTTTGACAATGCCCTCGGCAGACATCCCCGCCGCACTCGGATTAAGGGTCACACCAGGTGCGCATTTCGGGAGAGTAACGGTATCAGTACAATTTAGAACTGCTAACAACGCTCACAGTTCGTAAAATGGTAAGAACAATTAAACTCCCCTTGTTGGGTTTTGAACCCGCACCCTCGCAGTTGATATGCCAAGCGTGTTACCACTAGACCAATCCTAACCAATCCTAACCAATCCTAGCGTAACTTAACCTAAATTAATATTAACGGAGTCAACCTCTTATAATTCATATATATTATAAAATATATATATATATATTATATATAATTATATATTATATTAATATATATAATATATATATATATATATATAGTATATATATATTATATAATATATATAATATATATATATTGTATATATATAAATATATATATATATTATATAAATATATTATATATATATTATATATATATATATATATATATATATATATATATATATATATATATATTTAACACGAATAAATAATTTTAAATATACCAAAGAAATTTCTTCAACGACTTCAATTCTTTAGTTGGGTAGGATGATCTTAAATTTGAAGTAATTATTGTCACATGTTTGAAATCTGCAACAAGGCGTAAACTTTAAATAAGAACTATTTCAGCACTTTATAAAATAAAGGAATATAACATTTATAAACCTAAGATGTGACAGATTTGGTTGTTGAGTATAAATAATAAAGTTAAATAAATCACAAGAGACTAAATAAGAGGGAAGAAAGACAACTAACCTTTCAACTTTGAAAAATTGTTGTTTTCAACGGGTTGCATGACAGGTTTCCTTCTTCTCCCTTTTTTATAGATTGTAGAGGTAAATGATTTATCAAAGCTCCTGAAGTAAAATATCTTCCTCTGAAATGGGATATCTTGGTTTTTAAACCACAATTTCTTCCATATATGATCATATGAAATGAAATGAAATAGATTAGAATGTGTATAAATTAATCACTGTCGGATTTTATTTTGGAGTCGTAACACACCCTATTTATTATAGTAGCTTGTACTACAACGCTAAACCCTGCGTCCGTGTTTTTTAAAGACAAGTATAACATTTTGAATTTGATAGGAAATAAAAGATCACAGCTCTGATGTGAAGAAACAATCTCTTTCAAAGAAGGATTTGCAAAATATGGCACATTTCCCCCCCTTCGATTAGCCGTCCCCTTCTCTCCATAATCTCGGGTGTTTATTTTATAACGATGTTGAATTCTTATATCCTCCGGGGGCGAGATGACACCTTCCCCGAAGCAGGGTGTCATAAAAAATGCAAAGAAGATTTAAGAAGGCGATTCTTCTTCAAATTCTGGTGAAGAAGTGGCAAATTGTCTTCTAGTAGCTTAAGAGACTCTTCTGATTGGACAATCATCTCTTTTATTCATTTAATTTGAAGGATTTGCATCAGAAGAGGCTGGAGGTTCGTTAGCTCTTGCAGGAGTCATTGCAGACGCTGAATGTGCAGATGCTGTACAGGAACCAATAGGATAAAAGACAGTTCAAGTGGGTAGATAGGTTTCATAGGTTACAGGTTGACTTGACCTTCAGGGGTTCTGACAAATACAAAGCGCACTTTTTCGCCATCTCCAGGTATTAGTTAAGTAACGATGCCCATCTGTCAGAAGGGTCTTTCTTTAACAGGACTCATGATGAGTAAAACATTTCCCACTCTTACAAGACTGTCCCACTTGATTTGATATAGATTTCTGCTAGTCTCTCGAAGACTTAGCAGATACTCGTTATACCAACGAGCTCGAAATTTTTCCAATTTCTCTGAAGAAAGCTTGAGGGATTTAATAAGGTCTTCTCGAACTTTTGCGGAGGAGCTCCAGAAAGGATCTCCTGAACTGTTGCCTGGCAATACAATACTTGTTCTTGAATGGGTCTTTGAAAAACAATTGGAAGTGAAAGGAATCACATCTTTATAACTTAAAGTTGAAGTTAGTGGCGGAGAACTGATAGCGTTAGTGAAGACCAATAGTCTTGTACAGACAACTCTTGACTTTACGTAAAAGCCTTTCCCACAGGCTCCCGTTTCATAGACTATAAAGAAGAGTGTGCTTGTGAGTAATGTAATTCTTTCCCAACAACAACCACCTCATCAGATAATACAAATGTCTCCATAGCGTCTGTTCCTTGACTGGATGTCCTGGCATTATAACTGTAGATTGTGTCAGGAACACCATGAACAGTCTCTTTTCATTTGTATTCTAATGACATTTTAAAAGTTAGCCCCATTTTCACAGTTTTGAATATAAGTCAAAATTCCTTTGACGAAAGGACTCGAAATTAAACAATACTTAAATGGGTCCATAATCAAAAAATTTCTTTTAAGGATTTCATGATACCAGCCACCAATATCCGACAATTTACAATTACCTAAAGTTGGAAAAATAATTTTTCAGCCATATTATTTGCCAATAACTTTTTACCTATTCAATCTATCAATATGAAATTTTCAGAGCATGTATTGTTAGGGAGATACATCTCTTTACTTATATGATTTTTTTGTTTAAATAATTTTGTATCTGAGTACAGAAGAATATTAAAAGTTCCCCTTACGATTAAACACCCGAGGTTTGGCTAACAAGAGATGAGGTGAGATCTAAAAAAAAAAAAAAAAGAGTAGAGAACACGAATGTTGCACAAATTAACGAGAAAGGCCATGTTCCAGGAATAGGCAGTCAACCATATCACCAAGGTATGCTCCCAAGCTATGATGGAGATGAGTGAACTAAGGGCGTTGTTTTGATACAGCTTGTTGGCTGCCTCCTAGGCAGAGTAATCCGCCATTCAGTGGATGAGAATTAAAATGTTCAGTGTAGAAGTTGATTTGAAAAGGAAACGATTTCAGAGGGCCTCGAACTTTACCATTCCTCCAATAAACGACCAAAGAGTACGCTAAATACCAGTCAGAACATGCCAGCCAGCCTCATACTGCGTGGAGGATGCCCAAGGATGTACCCAGTACTGACATTCTTTCCGGCATTTCATATTCTCTCTCTCTCTCTCTCTCTCTCTCTCTCTCTCTCTATATATATATATATATATATATATATATATATATATATATATATATATATATATATATATATATATATATATATATATATATATATATATATATATATATATATATATCTATATATATATATATATATATATATATATATATATATATATATATATATATCTTATATACTCTCATATATATATATATATATATATACTTTCTATATATATATATATATATATATATATATATATATATATATATATATATATATATTATAATAATAATAATAATAATAATAATAATAATAATAATAATAATAATAATAATAATAATAATAATAATAATAATAATAATAATAATAATAATAATAATAATAATAATAAATATTTTCTTAGATGAATACTATTATAGCCGTTAGAGCCTTCATAAAATATGATATTGTTCGAATAGATAAAGAAAATAATTTTTTATTTGTTCATCAATGACACCTGAACATTCTGTAATGTGGACAAAATTTTAAAGATTGAAATGAAATAAAACATCTGTCAGTCCTGAACGAATCTTTGAGTGTGATTCTAATAATCAATATTTAGGATATTGGTATCAAAATAGACAATGACAGTCTAATGTCACCTTTTGTTGCGATATCATTACTTTTCTAATATTTTATCGGGGAAACTATTTTCAAGAATTCGCTTTTAACCAGATATGTTGAGGGAATTAAGAAAGGCGATAATAAATATTTTGATATTTTTCTTCAGTGTTTGAAATTCGACCGATCACTCCTGAGACAAAAATCCTTTAAAACTAATCGAACTGACGACTTGTAGTTATACCACTCAAAAGATTAGTCAAACTATTTCCGACTTAACTTGGTTGGGTTGTACTTCAAATGTATTCAAAATCCAATCCGGCACACTTCTTGAATATTCTTATGTATTTGCTTGAAATATTTCATAAAAAATTTAAGGTCCTTCAATGCTATTGTGATTGTTTTCAAGTTTGGAAATGTAAAAAGTCCTGAAAACATATATTGTGCCAGCCAAGAGACTAAGTTTCTTAAGGATATCTTTGCCCTATAAAGTTGTGCTATTCAAATTAAGTTCCTTAAAATTATCTGAGAGATAAAATGTCCATCATGGTATCAAGGAATCTTTCTTAATGCTTTTTATCAAGCATGAAGGAAATTATGGTGCCCGAGTGTGATAAAACATTAAAGACGGCTTCCTTCAAAAGTCACCTCACTTTGGTATGCAGCAGCTGCGTCTGGAAGTTATCATCACTTTTTTCACTAAACTGTCAAAAAGGGGCGGACCAGAAGAGGATGGGATTTTATAAAGTTTCCGGCCTTTGTGACAGATTAAAGCACAAAATTGGGACATCTTCTAAGGTCTAAGTAACAAGGCTCTGTGAATGACGCAATGAAAAATATATACTGAAAGTATAGCTCTTTTAGATGGGAAAAAATCCCCTTTATTGACCAACCATAGAAACAGCTCTTCAGTTGCATATGAATATGAACATGAATATGATTCTCCCTCAGGCAACTTTTAACTTTCAAAATAAACACTTATTTTATATGAATATGAACATGAACATGAATATGATGCTCCCTCAGGCAACTTCTAACTTCAAAAATAGTCACATTTTATTAATTTTAATACTCTCGTTAAATATCTCTTCTATCAGTTCATTTCCTTTCATAGTCTAACATAAACCATGCAAAGAGCGTCGTTATTTTTTTTTTTTAGTTTCGTCAATCTGTAAAGAGAATTTTTTGAGTCCGAATGAATTA